>JADDOH010001189.1:0-120703 GCA_016648135.1 Agrypnia vestita
ATTTAAACGTTTTTGGCACAAACTCGACCCTGCGAAAAAGAATGAGGAATTAAATAAACTTTTTGTATCGGTGTTATATTAAGTACGATATAAAGAGCACTATAAAGCCAGCATTATTATCAAAAAGCATTTCAAATATCAATATGGATAAATCAATTGAGTAAAATCGGTTAACGTTCGACAAAATAATATTGTCACATATGAAATCACAATATCAATCAGAACTGCCAAATCGTATACAACGTTATTCCACAAACATGTTCCGGCGGGTCAATTGCAGGTTTGATAATATTTTTTCTGGATAAAAACTCCTTTCCTGCATCCTTCAACTTATTGGCTTTGATATCTTTCCAATTTAAAACATTAGATGTTCGTTTTCTCCCTTTATTCATGTGAATTAAACCACGCTCCACGGTATTGACGCTCGGCGACGCCATTTTGAGAAACACTATACAACGTTATTCCACAAACCAATAACTTTAAAATGCAGCCAGAAGCCTAAATATTTTTTTCTTGATATATTATTTACCTTTAACGATGCATAATAACATACCTAACATAACTCCATCAATAACTCAAAATTGACATTTGTGTTGGATACAACGTTTTTCCGGGCAAGGGCTCAGTTATGGAATCATTATCAATATTCCTGACTTATCTTCTGTAAAACATACATAAAAAATTAAAAAATAGCTGTAACCCATCAAAAATGACAGTACTTTTACATGCCGGTTCCTAAAGACTAAGTATTTACTTATTTATAGACGACAGCGAACCCTGGCGATTTTTCGTAAAACTAAACGCGATACGGTCTTTTGATGACAATATCATTCTAGTAATAACATAATTGAATAATTAATATTATAAATACAATAGGCATCAAAATAAAATGAAAAATATATTGAGAAAAATATATTCCGGTACCGGCAACCGAACACTAGCCTCCTGGGTAAGACTCAAGTACCCTAGCCACTACACCATATCGAAGACGTCACTAATCTCGGAAAAAATATTTATAAAGCCAGTGCGCAAATGGTTCGCGGCTTTGCTAAGTCCTATTTTTGACCAGTCACACAGGCTCAGCGGTAACAACATCGTTAAGTTGCGGCCGGTTCGGGTTTGCTGCTGGCCCGGGGTTCAAGCCCCACCTCCGGCCGTTTAATTTCGTATTTTAAGACATGAATTCAAACGAAATTATGGCCGTTACACGATGTTACGGACAGACAGAAGGACAGATAACGAAATTTTATAATGGACATTAATATGCTATAGTAGAAGTAAAATAAAATGATTAAAAATTTTTGCGAGGTTTTAGTCATTATATTTGATTTGCATTAAGGCGAATGAACTTTTAATATTATGTTATATGGGTTACATTGACGATAGTCGAATGCTTTACAAAAGATAAGTCTGAAATGTTATTAAATTTTTTTTGCTAATTTTGATGTCGCTTATCTCCATATTGGGCATTGTTGCTTGAATATTTTCGACTCATAATTTAGGCAGGAATCTACCTGTCCCGTATTGTGGACTAGCTCTATCACACTCTTTACAATCAATGAGAATGGTTCTTAAGAATTTTATTAGAGAAAAGTTTGTTTCAAAATTATGAAATTACGGTAAAATTTGAATTCAACTTCTATCTACTCTTATACAATATTGGAAATATCAATTAGTCTTTAGGGATGGTGTAATGAGTATGCGGAATAAAAGAGATGTTTGTAGTGGCGTGTTGATATTTATTTCTCCCCAGAGACAATCTCTGGGAGCAATAAAATATATACCTACGAATTAGGGATGGGCGTTGAATGGACGGACTAGTTGAAATCAACCGTTGACGTTGCGTCGACGCGTCGACGGTTTACGTTTGTCGCATGGACTAGTTGAATTCGTAGACGGTGGACGATTCGAGATTCAACGTAGTGCAAAGCAACGAGCGAGAGCAAGACGAAACGTCTCCGTTTATTTCTCTCTCATCTCTCGCTGTCGACTTGTAGACTTGTCATAGACGGCTCGACGGGTAATTTCATTTCAACTCTAAAGTACACGACCATAGAGTTCAGATCTGTGTACACGAAATATGACAGAGACTTGAAATTTGAATGCATGCGTAGGGTGAGATAGGCTTAATAAGATATTATATATTATTTTTAACTTGATTTGTGCGATGTGCACGTGCGACGTTTCGGTTTATTCCCAATTTTATGCTGTATAAAATAAAACAATTCTGTTTAATTATTTTATTTTTTATTGAACTAATATTTTACTGCTTACACCTGATATTGTTGTGTATATCTACTTCTTTCTTTATTGTATATAGAAAGAAGTATATAAAACAATATGTAAAAGCCTATAATAAAAAATAAAAAAAAATAGTAAACAAATAAATAATAAAATATTTCTTTTTACATATAAGCACAAGTAGCGGTTTTACTTTCCCCGAAACTATATTCCTTCGAACTTCTTTAAATTTTAAAAATTAACGTAATAAAAATAGCCAACGGTTGAGCCGTCGAGCAGCGTCGCGTCGAACCGTAGACAGTTGACCATCGTCCCGATGTTTAGATAGAACGTCCGCGACGTCCGCGTAACGAAGCTGACGCGTCAACTAGTTGACAAATTCAACTAGTTGATCGTCTCGTCGATGGACGGACGTGGACGGTCTCGTTTCGTCGACAGTAAATACGTCGACGACCCATCACTACTACGAATAACACATAAAGAAAGGCTCTGGAACATGATGGAGACTCGATACGATGTGTTCCAGCTTGTATATATACCACTTCGCGGCAATTACACAAGGTAGCTGACTATGCATCAACTTAATTGCAGTATTGTGTCCCTAGCATTAACCTACTTGTTTGACCGGACTCAGTAATATTTCCATAACAATCAAGACTGTTTGAACCACATACCTCGATGCATGTCCCGATGGTTTTGTCGACTAGACAATATTGCAACACGGAATTGGGTCAAGTATGCGCAACCACGAAATTATATTGGGTCAGCGCGAATGATGTTACTTTAATGAAAAAACTTATAAACATAAGGGTTTACAAATTTTACGTACAAATTATACAAAATTACAGTTCGATAAATTAGAAAATTTGGAAATAAGAAAAAGAGTTAATAGTAAATTGAAAATTATAAATAACTCGGTCCTTTTTACAGATAGTTATCTTTTAAAAAAAAATTCATGATAGTAAGTACTTAATTATTATTTATTTCCAATATATAACTTTTATATTTAGATTGTTTATACTTTGAATTTTGATTTTTAATTTGTTTGTATCCTGACGAAGGGGCCATGGGTTCTGAAACATTGATATTTTTCAATATATGAGTGGTGAAAACCAAGTAAATTTTTATAAATTATAAAAATGAAAAAAATTATTCATATTAATCTTTTTTACGAGTTATAATATTCTTTGAGGACTTTTCAAATTTCAAATATTGTTACGCCAATATAGTCGATGCGAAGCACGTTTTACAAAAAGTTAACAATTATTGAAAAGTAATGCATAGTTTGAAGTCGCTTATCTCCATAACTATTAATATTAGATCATTAAGGAGAATATAATTTATATTGAATATTAAAAATTCAGTTATTTCGATACAAGACGAATACATTAATTAAAACAGTGCGGCAATTTGAACCAAATTTTTTTGCAAAGTTTTAATCACTTTATTTTACTTGTATATAAGTGAACGAATTTTTAATACTTGATATAATTTACTTTCATGAAAGTCTAACGTTTTACAAAAGACAAGTCGGAAATGTTTTTTTTAAAAAGGCAAAGACTACTAAAAGGAACTAGAAGTTGGAGCGAAAATGGACGGACTCACCATATCCTGTCTGCTATACGCAGACGATGCAGTATTAGTGGCTAACAGTGAAGCTGATCTGCAGTGCTTGGTATCCAGGATGTCCGATGTATGCATGCAGAGTGAACTTCCGATGTATGCATGCAGAGTGAACTTCTGATGAATGTTAGCAAATCGAAAGTGATGGTATTCGAGAGAGACGAATGAGTGACTAAGTGTGATGTAATTATAAACAACGAATGCTTAGAACAAGTGAACGAGTTTGTGTATTTGGGAAGTTTAATAGAGACGGCAAGGCTGAGAATAATATCGAAAGGAGAGTAACTGCGGGAAACAAAGTTAATGGTGCACTAAATGCAATCATGGCCAATAAGAATCTGTCAAAAGAAGCAAGACTAGCGGTACATAATGGCGTTCTAGTGCCAACCCTTATGTATGGAAGTGAAGCCTGGAATTGGCAAAAGAGGAATGAAAGTAGACTGAATGCGGTGGAAATGCGGTCACTAAGATGCTTGTGTGGAAAATCTTTGGTCGATAGAGTGAGGAATGAACAAATTAGAAGTGAATGCAATGCTAGCTGTAGTGTGGTAGATAGAATAAAGAAAGGAGTGCTGAGATGGTTTGGTTATGTGGAACGTATGAACGAGGAAAGGATGGTTAAGAAAATATATGAGGCGAATGTTGAAGGCAACAGGAATAGAGGGCGTCCGCGAAAGACCTGGCACGATCAGGTACTACAAGTATTGAGGATGGCCCTGTTAAAAGCCGCAACAATCGTAGAACGTGTATGAGAAGATGTATGAATGTGGCCGAAGCAAAAGTGGTGTGCCAGGATAGAAGAGTGTGGCGTTCAATCCTCTCTGCCTACCCCTGCAGGGAAACGGCGTGATGGTTAGTTAGTTAGTTAGTCAAAGACTACCGCGAAGTCTGTGCTACGAGACACCCTGTATACACTAAAAAGAAGTGTTATGTCTGAATATATTGCGATGCAAAATAAAATGAACAATGAATTACATACGCGAAAGCATAACACATGCTCCAGTTCATTGCGCTTTTCATTCTTGGATATTCGGGCTTGACCGGCCGTCTCAAGCCAGCCCACCGCCACAATTGATGACCACTCGGCAATGGCGTGCAATGTGACCATAAACATCGAATTTGCATCGCGACTTGCGAATATTTAAAGACATAATATCAATTCGAGCAGTTTATTTAGTCAGTCCGAAAAAATTCTTCCGTAATCTCCTTAAATAATAAAGACAATAAAGGTACAGATACACATGCTTCTTTACTGGCATGCTAATGAGCATGCCATTAATAAGCATGCCCTAACAACTGTACACACTTGCTCATTACTGGCATGCTGATTAGTGGCATGCTCATAAATAAGCATGTCCAAAGCTAACAATCAAACACACATGCTTATTAGTGGCATGCTCTTGTCATAGAATAGAGACGCTCTTGTTTCAAATGGAAACTTTGCAAACTGAAATAGAAAATTCAAGTGAACCAATAAATCAAAACAGTTCCCGAGTTTCCATCCGCACAATTTTGATTTTAGTTTTTATAATTTTTATTGTAAGATTTGAATCATTCATGCCTATTAATAAAGTTTCGTAAACATTATTCTCACTATATTATTTTTACACAACGGTGACCAAGAGTATTCCACAGACATTCATGATTCTTATAATAAGTCACGAAAAGTAATGTTTTATCATCTCCCCAACGCGCCATATTTGTTTCATCTGTCGCGGACTGAGAAGATCGCATTGATAATACTAGCCGCGAAGCCCGCGAATGACATAAGCATGCTCATAAATAAGCAAGTCTGTTCACACATGCTCCAAAGATACCCCTTCTCTATGGTGAATGACAGTGGCATGCTTATAAATCAACCGGCGGTTGATTTTTGAGCATGCCACTAGGTGGCATGCTCATTTCTAGCAATGTGCGTACACACATGCCACTAATAAGCATGCCACTGTCAAAGTCGATACTGCGCATGCTCACGTGCCACTAAAGAAGCATGTGTATCAGACGCTTAATATGGTGTTGGAAGAGAAACATAACGGGAAACGGGAGATACAATCTTTATACATCTGCGCGCCCGAAGAAGCGATCTAAGCCTCCGAAAAAGGGAAGGCTTTCAGGAAGTTTATGCGAAGTGTATTGCACCTGTTGTTTTAACTTTATGTGAAATGGTTATGACTTCGTAAATTGAGGAAGTGATAAAATTGGTTCAGAGTTTATTTAAGCCTACGTGTCTTTATACTAAGTATACCAACAGTTTTTATGTGGAACCGCCTCCAGCTAATGTTTTCTCTTCGATGTAGGAAATATACTATCGTGATGAAACCCAACCTAACCTAACCTAACCCTCAATGATTGAAAACAATCATGGACGGCAATAAAATCGTAAACTATTGGCCAAAGGACATTAATATGAACTTTACAAAACATTTATAAGGGTAGATATATTTTTGGAATATTATTAAATGGGGAGATATATATATAAAAACAAAGGCGGCAAAAATGTTAAATGTAAAGAATTCAAGATTTTATAAGAAATATAGCTCTTTACCTTTCAAAATCATGTTTCCAAATCACTATTAAAAGCAAAGGCAGCGTTGTCCACTTCAACCAATCAACCCACAAGGATGTACCACGTGACGAAATGGCCGCTTCATACTAAAGTGATAAATAGTTAATATGGATTTTACATTGAAACATCATAGTAAAGACAACAATATCCAATTACGTATACAGGGTTATTTGTAAAACATTAATAACCTCGCAGGACTGTATTCCTGTCTTGATTATGAGTCGAAAATGTTCAAGCTATTATGACCTAATATCAATAGTTAAGGAGATATACGACATCAAAGTTTGCATTTTTTTTTTTCAATATTTCTGACATATTTTTTGTAAAACGTTCGACTATCATTACAGTAACTCATATCGATTACGAAAAATTCATTCGTTTCAATTCAAGTTAAATAAAATGATAAAAACCTTGAAAAATTCCAATTGGAATGTTTTCCAATTGGAATTCGAAGGTTTTTATTTTTTTATTTGACTTTTATTAAATTTTAATTTTATTAAATTTTTCATTTTCGATATAAGTTACTGGTTAATTAATGATAGTCCAACGTTTTACAAAAAATATGTCCGAAATATTGAAAAAAAAAATGCAAACTTTGATGTCGCATACCTCCTTAACTATTGATATTAGGTCATAATAGCTTGAATATTTTCGACTCATAATCAAGACAGGAATATAGTCCTGCGAGGTTATTAATGTTTTACAAATAACCCTGTATAAAGGCTTAATACTTATTTATTTACGGATATAAAATGAAAACTTAGGTGGAAATTGTTTTTAAAAACTTTTTCCAATAAGATGTAGGTTTCACAGATTCCACAGAAATTTTCTTGAGAAGTGACGGTTTTTTTTTTATTTCTCTCAGAAACATCTCAGTAAGATATTGCTGCCTTTGCTTTTATACCCCTCAAATAATACTGGTTACTTTCAAGTTAGAATATTTGTGTTACGGTCACATCACATTTAAGAAGATTATTCTTAGATCATTTTGATTAAAAAATGCACGATGTGCTTGTTTGGTATTCGGTCGTATTCTGAAAATTATAATATTGGTATTTGGTATATGGCTATAAAAAGACGAAAATGTTGGCTTTAATTTAATATTTTAACTCTTTGGATGAAGAAATTAATAGATCTCTGTGAAACAAATTGATTTCTACCATCTTTTAAAATAATATTAGTAGGCACTTATTTTATATTTTAGATAAAACTCCGGATTACATTGGCTTGTTAATTGATGACATAAATATCGTTTCGATGTCAAACAAACAGCTCTTTTATAAGAACACCCAGATATCGTGGAGGTCCGACATTACAATCCATGTATGTGTAACAAAATATTGATGTACTATTTTTAATTTAAAATGTTTTTGGGTTCTGAAAAGTGATATTGCACCATCGTATATGTAGATATAAAAACATAGAATGGAATTTCGACTTCCTGTCTTAGGTTTTTAATGACAATTATTATTTAAATTTAAAAAATAAGTTATAGCTCAAAATAGTGGCATACCTTTGTTGACTACGCGCCGCGCCACACGGCACCGCGCTACACGCGGGTAGCTGCCAGTCGGGCTCTTTCATAATAGAAACGTTAGACCTGTTTCTATTATGTTTGTGAAGAGTGCTCGATGATATGGGAATTCTAAACAAGGTGGAGGACTTATATTATGAATCTGGAATCGATGATTTTACATAAGTTGAAAATTTTCACAATTTATTCATTGCTCAATTTACAAACGCGTTTTACTCGAAACCATGTTTTGAAAATCGGTGACCAAAATATCTCGACTACCACTGAACCAATCAACTTGAAATTTCTAGTGGTTATTCTATATATAGGATTTTTTTTAAGTGACTTATTTTTTTTATCGTCATAATAAGTCCGAATTTTTCCCTTAAAAACGCTATTTTAAATTCAAACGCCCGCCATTTCCAAATTTCCATTTCCGCCCGTCCAAAATCTATATTTTCAAAAAACCCTAAGTTAATGTCTTAATTATAGTGTCAAATTTGATAATCTTTTTGTTTTTTTTTATTCTGATGAAATGGGAGTGGTCACCGCGGAGGACCTTTTAATAAAAAAAAATTAACATATTCTTAATTAAGTATTTACTTTCATGTAGAAATTATACCAATACCATAATTCATATAGGTTTTCTTAAAAAAATCACGAAAATACCCCTTTCGCGCTTCGTGTGTAGGTATTCCCTCTAAGTAATAACATGGGAATAAATAAATATGTGGGTACGCCCCATCTATTTTTGAGTGTTGGTGAAGGCGGACTATCGTAAATCTACGTCTCGTATATTTTTAGGGTAACAATTGTCAAAATAACAACCTACAAATACATATACAAAATACATATTCCGATTATCTCTGTTGGCTTAACATAATGTTAATCATATTGAATTACTATTATTGGCAAGATTTGTAAAAAATATTAGATAAATAAACTTACAGACAAGGATCATGTAGAGTTTTCAAAATAATACTATAATGTGTATCTTATTTCCAAATATATAATTATACAGTTGATCGTTACAGTAGGGGATTCAACTCAGATAATACATTATTTATTGAAATAAATATATAACATTTATAAATAAAGCTTTGCAACGTTGCCGTTGTATAACAGTTTTGTTTAATATTTATTCACAATAAAAATGTAATAAATTAAATGGTAAGTCTTGACCACCTATTGTGTGCGATACTTTACGATGTTAATTCATTTTATGTGACGTGGTTTTCGGAATTACTGCCTCAAATTTCGGATGTGTGTAGGCTACCTATTGCCTGTTATATTGCTACTTAATGTTATAAATATTTTATTTGATTTTGAGATTTATAATGGTTTTCGAATTTATCTGGACGGCTTTATGCGTGATCATAAAGTTTTAGATCAACAGGTTATACAGGTACCTACTACCTACATGATAATACACACGAATATGTTTTCTTATTCTGCGAGCGTTCGGCATACTATTATTGAGACCAGACCATGGACAGGACGAAATAAGACATTAATTAAAAAATTGCTGGATAATTAAGTTAATAAAAAAACTTTTATTTTTCTTCTTATTTCAGCGTAATGCAAAAATATAATATCTGGTTGTGCTTTTTAAATTCATGCACTTCTTTCAAACAGTGTCTGAATTTTTTGCAAGGTTTATTAGTGATATCTACACTCGAGTATAATTAAAACTTATACTCAATTATAATAGTGTATAACTATCGCTTCTAGAAAACCATAGATATCAATAATTTGTACCTACTTAAACTTGAAAAATAGACAAAAAAAGAGCTCATACAAAAGTGTAATATTTTAAAGACGTACTTACCGTGGTTGAAAGCGTCCATAAAAAGGGATATTTTTTCTTCATATTATAATACGTAGTCATAATAAATGTACTATAATCAAACATAATAATTTCGTTATCTGTCCGTCTGTCGGTCTGTCTGTCCCCGTAACTTCGTGTAACGTCCGTAATTTCGTTCGAATTCACGACTAAAAAAATCACGATCTGCTGGCCCCGGGCTAGCAAATCGACGGCGGCAACTATAGCGATGTTGCTATCGCCGAGCCTGCATTACCCGTCAAAAATACAGTACATGTAGGACTTAGCAAAGACGCGAACCATTTCTTGTTCCGCCCAATCGCCAGGGTTTAAAATAATACATTTAATTACCTGCAGGGGAAATATAAAAAAAATGTTCAAATATTTTGATAAAAGTTGCTATTACTATTTCATGGGTGTCGGCTATTAATAAGTAAATACTTATTCTTTAGGAATCGGCATGTAGCGTCATTTTTGACGGGTTACAGCTCGTATTACATAATAACGATCATACATCAGAAGTATGAACCTACGTGGATGACATGCTTTGAAATTACAAATTTGGCGACTCCTAAAATTCGCCTCACACTATTACTATTTATTTACCTTTGCCGAATTCATTAAACATCAGGAATTTTTATAGTGGTCGTTCTATAGAATCATATAAAAAAATCCCGAGTCCACGGTTCCATATTGGCGGCAGAACACTAATTGATTCGCCCCTTCAAGAATGCCGAAGCGAATACTAAGTATTTATAATGGTAATAGCTGTAACCCGTCAAAAATGACGAAACATCGCGTCTTTGCTAAGCCCTAGTATATATATTTATATTATTTTTTTATAATATAAATATATATAGTAGTAGTAGTATAAATATATATACTCTCCGTGGGGGCAGTAGCATCATACTTTAAGCGGCCGGTTTGAGTTTGCTGGCCCGAGATGCAAGCCCCATATCCTGCCGTTTAATTTGTTTTTTTAGCCCTGAATTCGAACGATATTATGGACGTTATATGAAGTTCCGGACAGACAGACAAACAGAGAGACGGACGGACAGACAACGAAATTATTATGTTTGATTTTTCAGTATTTATTTATTTATAATCATACACATTTACTATTATACTACAGAATTATACAGGGTTATTTGGAAAACGTTAATTACCTCGCAGGACTATATTCCTGCCTTGATTAGTCGAAAATTTTCAAGCAATTATGACCTCGAATATCAATAGTTATGAAGATATGCAACATCTAAGTTTGCATTTTTTTTTCAATATTTATGACTTATTTTTTTGTAAAACGTTGGACTATCATCACATAAACTTATAACGAATATGAAAAATTCATTTCCTTTAATTCAAGTCAAATAAAATAATAAACAACCTTCCAATTCCAATTGGAAAACACTCCAATTGGAATTTTTTCAGGGTTTTTATCATTTTATTTAACTTGTATTGAAACGAATGAATTTTTCGTAATCAATATAAGTTACTACAATGATAGTTCAAAATTTTGTAAAAAAAAGTCAGAAATATTAATAAAACGCACACTTTGATATTGAATTATTCCATAACTATTGATATTAGGTCTTCGTTGCTTGAACATTTTCGACTCATAATCAAGGTAGGAATGTAATCTTACGAGGTAATTAATGTTTTCCAAATAACCCTACATACTTTTAGATATATTTTTTAAAAACTTTCAGTTTTTTTAATAATAGAGATGTGAACACGGAATACGTGTCACATCAATATTCTAATCATTTAAATTATTGTTATATAAAATATATTTACTGTCTTCTTAACTAGATCAAGGATATTATTAAGATTTAACTCTCTTTTAGGAATATAATTTTATATTGTAGTTATAATTTTTTTTTGATAATAGACAAAGTAATCTTTTTATTCCTGCTGAAATAAAAATGATACTCTTAAAATGTTGTAAATATATGTAGGTATGTAATTTGTGTCCACAGCGACATGGAAATATGACGATGCGTATTTCTCCGCTCCTTTAATATGCGTATTATTATAAATATTTAAGTACGCAATGTGCATATATATCTATATAAAGAATGACTCGGGGCCGGTTGTTTCAAGTTGGATTAAAGTAAGCGTTCTTTTAAAGCATAGATTTTTACGTTCTCCACCAATCAGACAATCCGTTTTCGTGAAAATCTATGCTTTGATCGACCGCTTACTTTGATCGAACTTGAAACAACCGGGCCTCGACTGATGGTCACGATAATCACGTTGTGAATAATACAATCAAGAATATATTTTCTTCTGTAGTGGGAGCGTTAACTGTATGATACACCACTATCACTAAAAAGCGGTTAAATTGCTGGCAGCGCACCCCAAAAGTCATTATTTGATGATTGCTATTAATTTTAGAGCCACGCTTATGACCCACGACCTGCCTATTCAACAGATGTAATATTTTAATCATAAAATTGACCGGATGGCTGATAAGAATAAGAATAAATTAGGTCAAAATATAGGTAGGTATAGGTATAGGCACACTACTCGTTTCGCGATCTAATCTGCGCATAAAATGTCATATTCGTTGCTAACATGTTTTTTAAAAACCTTCCAGTTTAATCTGAAAAGAAAATTATATTAAAGAACACATTGATTGTGAAGTTGCAATTAGAATCAATTAGAAAAGACATAAGAAAAATCAAATCAAGAAAAAATAAAATAAAATGGTTCGTATCCCGGTAGCAGCCAAATATTTTTTCAGAATATTTTGCATTATAAGCATGGTATATTCTATCATGGGTGGAAATGGCGAATGTTACAATTGTGTAAAGTGATCACTTAAGCCAACCATAAAAAGACAGGTCATAAGTCCTGTGTACACCCAAATGACTTCTATACCTACTTTCCCATAATTAATACAGTTTCGTCTCTGTGAGATATCTATAATATACACTAAATATTTTTTCGTTTATTTGGTTTTTCTTTATGTCTTTTCTCATTGATTAATAAATTTGCTATTGAAAAGAATATAATACAACCTAATATTTAATAGTTTTATAAAGGCCTATTTATATCCTTCGTTGCTTATTAGTAAGTAGGTAATATGCTGGAACAAAAATCAAAATGCAGGAAAATCATAGCTTTATACAGAGTGTAACAGAGCCAGTCCACAATACTGTACAGGTGGATTCCTGCCTCGATTATGAGTCTAAAATGTTCAAGTAACCATGACCTAATATCAATAGTTATGCAATATCAAAGTTTGCATTTTTTTTCAATATTTCTGACTTATTTTTTGCTAAATGTTGAAATATCATTGCAGTACCTTATATCGATTGCGAAAAATTTATTCGTTTCAATAAAAGTAAAATAAAATAATAAAATCCCTGAAAGAATTCCAATTGAATTCTTTTTGACTTATATAAAAGGGAATGAATTTTTCAAATTAGATCGGTAGGTATAAGTTACTGTAACGTTTTACAAAAAATAAGTCAGAAATATTTTGAAAAATGCAAACCAAAGTTTGAAAGATATGCGACATCAAAATGTCGCATATCTTTCAAACTATTTATATTAGGTCATGGTTGTTTAACATTTTCGACTAATAATCAAAGCAGGAATCCACCTGTAAAGTATTGTGGACTAGCTCTGTTGCACCCTGCATAATTAAGGGAAAAAATTGAAGCGTGTGAGAAGATAATAGGGGAATGTGGTATAAATTGATAAGTATAATTTTTAAACCTATTTACCTATTTTCAAACTCCATAACTTTATTTAGAAGAGACTACATATAAGGTTGAAAAATTTTCGTTAACTTACCAAGCTGCCGTGGCGAAATTGGATAACGCGCCATCCCCGGATAGAATGGAGGTCCGTTGTTTTGAATCACGGTAAAATATGTTTTCGTTAGTTTGATTTTTCTGTATGTCTTTTCTAATTCATTGATAAAAAATTGTTTAATAATTCACAGAACTTTGTTTTGAAATTGCAACTTCACAATAATAATGTGTTTTCTTTAATATATCAAAATAAATGTTTGAAAAATGAATTATTAGTGTACATATTTGAGGATTCGTTTTGTTAATACGTAAATTAATTAATTAAGAATCTTCTCATGTTTTTACGGCCATTCAGGAAACTACAAATAAAATTAATTGAGACAGTGAAAATGTATTTTTATGTTGAAATGTTAACTAAATTTTCGTAGTTATGTGGTACCTACTCATGACTTCAGTAGTAAATAGCATCTGTAAATATTTACTTTTAGTATAACAAAGACCCAAATATCGCCGAATCATCTTCTTATATTATATTCAACAACTTATCTGACAATCACGAGTTAGGCCCGGTTGTTTCAAGTTCGATCAAAGTAAGCGGCCGATCAAAGCATAGATTTTTACGAAAACGGATCGTCTGATTGGTGGAGAACGTAAAAATCTATGCTTTTAAAGAACGCTTACTTTAATCCAACTTGAAACAACCGGCCTTTAGTAGGACGGGTAAAATACTAGCAGATAATTATTACAATAAATTTGGACTAATAAGTCACCCTCATTTTATTCTGAATTTGTATGCATTTCTGAATTCATTCTAGAAATTAATCAAATACACCTCGCCTATGCTAAAGTGATGGTATACGCCACCTTCTTTAATTACAGTTCGAAAGTTACTTACTACTCGCAGTTCCTACTTACTCATTACTTGCGAAAGTAGTAGGTACCTACTTACTACTTGCGAATTGGATAACGAAAATACTTCAAGTTTGTTTCATTCAAGGTGTGTTTTTATTTTACGATTAATTATTATTTTTTGTGTCTTCATATACGTCAGTATATTATAATTATGAGCGGAAAATATATAAAACCAGGAATTTTTGTGTTATTTATCTGTATTGGCGATTGATTTTGTATGTCAGGATGGGAATAATTGCAATCATCCCGTTATGCCTATCTTCTAGTCGATTGCCTGAATGGCAGAAGTAATTTAAAATTGTAAGAAAAATTATCAACACTTTTAAATGTTTTACTAAGTTATAAGTGCGTGGTTTTGCAAACTTTGGACGCAGAATGAAATGTTACTAATTTTGTTCAGCTCGCTTGGATTGTTCATGGCGAAAACTAGGTACATTTCATATAACGCAATTTCTCACAACTATCTATAGGTATGTTTTATGGAACTAAAAGATTTATTTTAACTAAAAATAAATTAAGTACCTGTACAGTTTGATTGACTGTGTAAACTTGGTTATTTATATATTCCTTTTATCATTCCAGTGATGACTCCCCAGTGAAATTATCAAACGATTCGCTAAAATACTTTTTGTCATTTATTAAAGCGCCCTTGAGGTGAGTAGGTATTCGCGAAAACGGCGCTATATAAATTATCCAAATATTATTATTATTATACTTGATAGTATTTATGAAAATAAGATTTTTCAGTTTATCTAACTAACAAATTAAAGTTATTGTTGATGACCATTTTAAATTTGTTTTAAATAATTTTCATCGACAGTGATCAAACATAATAATTTCGTTGTCTGTCTGTCCGTAACTTCCTGTAACGTCCGTAATTTCGTTCAAATTCACGACTAAAAAAAAGAAATTACACGGCTGGAAGTAGGGTGCGAACCTTGGACGAGCGAATACCAGCGCAACACCGTAGCGATATCGCTATCACCGCCTCTCCGTGGACCGTCAAAAATATACTATATATTCTAGGGCTTAGCATTTCATGGTCCGTGATTTTTCACGGGCGTTCGGCTAGTTCAATGATGCACAAATTTTCACGGGAAATATGGTTTCGAAGATTAACAAAAACCCTTGTAAAGCTCATTCCTACATTTTACATATGAGTTAGCTATCATAACAACTAGTGTCAATCTGAAGTTATTGCTTGTTAAAAATCAGCTTGAGTTTCAAAACATATCTATATCCAAATTTACTAGAATAAAGTATCTTCATTGTTTAATAAACTCTTAAATTACTGAAAACTTTGCTTTTTGATAATGCAAAATGAATATAATATAATATTTCCTTGAACTTCAAAATCTACCTAAATCCAAATGCTTAAATTGCAAAAGCGACCCAAGTCCTTTTTAAATGTTGAAATTACTCACGAAATATACAAATTTCGTTTACGTTATGTTATTTGAATGTTTTATTTTTAATTCCTTATCCCATTACTTGTTATTTCATCTCATTCAAGTTATAAACAAGACGTAGGTAAAAGAGTTTTCTTTGATTTGTCAAAAAATAGCCATTAGGTAGGTTTTGATATTCTACTACTCAATTGCAATATTTAGATCATGCAAACCGGTGCGAACATCTTGGAGGACATTACTGTATTATTCGCTGTTATGGCCGCTTTGAGTTTTGAAGTTTGTGTCCGGGTAACAAATCGTTTGACGAAATTCACGGGATTTACACTAAAATATCAACGTCCTGTCGCACTATGTTAAAAATTTGTATAGTCTAATGTTTGTTAACCTAG
This sequence comes from Agrypnia vestita, assembly GCA_016648135.1. Taxonomy (NCBI): domain Eukaryota; kingdom Metazoa; phylum Arthropoda; class Insecta; order Trichoptera; family Phryganeidae; genus Agrypnia; species Agrypnia vestita. The sequence goes on from JADDOH010001189.1 coordinate 16,243, forward strand.
GGATCAAAAATTAAGGGGGTAGGTTGCAATAGAAACACAAAAAAATCACAACAAAAGTTGGCGTGTCTAAACGCGTGCAAATGGCGCGAAACAACGACGTTATATGAAAGAAAAACCGTTGCGCCGACGTAACCGGAAACAGGGATACCAGCGGGAATAAATTGTCGCAAACAGGGAATCAGAGGGGGTAGGAACGCGTGTATAAGTGCCGAAACAGCAGGCTGTTCTCATAGTGGATTCCAGGCGTCGAGGGAAACAAAATAGGAATTTTAATGGAAGGTAAAATTCTTTTATTATGGCCGCTTTGAGTTTTGAAGTTTGTGTCCGGGACACCGTGTATACTCTAGGTACCTAATATTTGACCGCTTTCTGGTGCAGTTTTTACGACAGTTATGAATTGAACCGAGTAAATATAAATCTAATAACAAGTCACATTTCATATCGCTCTCGCAATAAGTGGGTCGACACGCAACAGTCGGTCTTGCAGCGAGCGCCGCCGGATAATAGGCACGAACCTGTGCGCGCGGCGCGCGGTGCACCGCGGCAGGGACTTTTCACTTTTCCGAATAATTGGCCCAAACTTTCCGCCCGAATGGCCGCGTGAGGCGGGAATACGTGCAATTATTGTTGATCGTTAAAACTGAATAACTTATCGAATTCTTTGCTGATGTAATATCAGTGATAATATTAATGTTGCAAGGAACCATTCATGTATACAGCGTGTATATAGTCGGTCGCAATCCATTTATTATTCAGTATAAAATCGAAGGCTTTCCTTTAAACATTTCCTGTCCATACTTCATTGTTTATCAAAGAATAGTCTTAGCGTAATTATGTTTGCAAAGATACTGGTAAATTACTTTAGTTATTTGTTTATTGTTTGTGTTATTATTATGTACTGTGAAAAGTAAAAATAGTGCGCGGCCGATCGATATCCTTGGGACTCGGGTTCGATTCCATAATAATATAAATTTAAGCTATGTATATTAAAGTGTATCTCGATATAAGAAAAATCAATTCAAAGACGCCAATGTAGTGCTTGCCAAAAAAAAATCTATGTACGGTAATGGATTAATACTCCTTTTTAATAGGAATGGAAAAACAAATTATTGAATACATATATTAAATTTTTATTGCATGACCATTTAAACACACAAGCGACGTAAATATACGAATATATATAAAAAAATGTTTCTCGATTCTACTATATACAAAATATTTTAATATAAATTTTACGGGAATGTTTTGGCCTCGGGGCGAATTAAAAACGTTTATTTTGGGCGGACAGCTGATAAAATGTATATTTGTTATTATTCTTTAATTCGGTTAGTAAAATATATGCTTTAAGTGAGATATGTATACATAATAAATACAGTGGCTTATTTTTTAACGTAAGATATGGTTTCTGGATAAAATGCGTCACAAATAACTGCGCGAAAAAAATGGCGCGTTAGAAAATTTCATATAATTTTATAGGAGGTTTGCAAATTAGGATGTAGTTTTATATATAAGAATGTTAAGGTTATTTTTTATCCAGCGGATATGTAGGTAGCGACGAGTAAAAAACATTAAATGTACCTGTGTATAGTATTCTGATAGATTAAAAGCCAGCGACCGCCAGAATTACGTTATAGTATCAAACCTGAAATATTTTCTGCAGGTGTACGCTATAGTAGGTAAGATGTTTTGGATATTACGACATTAGAGTTCGGGGGATTTTGGCAGATAACAGGCAATACAGATACAAAAAAATAATTAAGTAAAACGTAAAAATAACAAATGTGTTATTTTAATTGTATTTAACGAGGCAGTATCATACACTCATAATGATCATTACCAGACGCATTTCACGGGCCATTTCTTCCGCCAGACGCTTTGAGGTGTATAAATAATAATTTCATTCAAATCTGAATTTTATATACATATTTTACTTGGGCCTCTGTTGAACAATATTCCGCGATACCTAATATTTTAACGTTTTACTTACACCTTTTTGTACCTGTATTACCTGTCATCAGCCAAAATTCCCCTCACTTGTAAATGTCATAATATCCAAATCTTCCTACCTACTATACTGTGCATCTATAGAAAATATTTCAGACTTGACATTATAACGTAAGTTTGAAACACGAAACGCATTTTTTTCGTGTGTCCCGTAATAACATTAATTTTTAATTATCATAGTTCCTGACTACCGGACGCGGAGACCAACCCTCGAAATTTCTATCCATAGATAAATCGAAAATAAATCTGCTCTGACCAATTTTCTCGTTCAGTGGTTTTTCACACCAGAAATTACATTCTTCAACATTCCGTTACATTTTATAACAATTTCAGTCTGCAAATCGCAGAGAAGCGAGAGAAGTCTGTTGTATCTTGTTAATAAATAATTTATAATAAAATTTTGGTAATAAAAACTTCATCGATCCGTGAGAAATCGGTGTCAATATTTTTCCGCGTGGGTGAAGAAACAACGCGGATATTAAACATTTCAAGCGCTGAAGATCTCTCCGTGTGATATGCCAATCGAGCTTTTAATATTCTAGTTTTACTAATTCTGCACTGTTTATGGTTTTTTGAACTTATGTTGATGGACAGCGGAATATATTTGTATATTTATGTAACATTGTAAAAGATTATTATCAACCGCTTACGTAGTTCCTACCTTATTGTAAGTTAATATTATCTATATGGAAATGATTATTTGCTATCCACAATGATATCGTCATTGCATATATTATACCAAAACGTAAAACAATGATAACTTAATCGACGGATTAAAAAATAATATATGCGCCGGAAATGTCAGGTTCACCTGATTAAATTATCTAGATACCTGTTGCATTTTCATTTATTTTTTGGAACAAAAATAACAGTTATTACATATTATTTTATATGTCTTTTGGACACTTATTTACATTCATGGAATTGTATAAATTAATTAATTTTAAGCGTCTTATCTTTGTTATCCCAATAGACACATTAATTTACTTCAATCTGCATCCGAAATGGTTAAGCAAACGCCTTAATTACTTTATCCCACTTCTTTACTAATGGAATTTCAGATTGACTGAAAATCATAATTGAAAAATATTTAATTAAGTGAGATATCGTAAATTTAGAAAACAAAGGATACTCGATACCAGTAGGGAATCCAAACCCGGGATCCCGGCCCGGTTTAAAGTTTTTGTATAAATCCCGGGGTAATCTACATAGTCATCCACAAAATACATATCGAAAATTTATCTCGAAATTTTCGTAATTTATATTTTGCATTTATTTCGGAGTAGGTACCTAAATTAGATCTATTCTTGATAAATAAACACTCGACGCTGTGCCATGATTGCTTCGGGCATATTATTCATAATGATATCATTGTTTCATTGTTAATTTTCCCAAAAATAAATAAATAAATATTATTATTTTCACGTTATTTTTTGATCAAAAATTCGTTACTTAGGTACTTAAATTTAAATAGTCCTTTTTCAGTGCTTGTCGGGTAATCGGTAATCGTTAACGATGATGTTGGCTACCCATATTCTAGCTAGCGACCGCCGAAATAGTTGGACCGTGGATTTCCCGAAATTAAGTTCTTTTTTATGGCTTTTGTGTTTAATTAGTAGAACTCCATATTTATTTTCAGCGAAATTTAAAATAAATTAAATTTTTATAATTATTATTAATGAAATTTAAAATGAATTAAATTTAATGAATATTATTATTACTGAAATTTAAAATAAATTTAATTTTAATAAAAAATATTATTATTAATTTCTGCGGGTTATCTATTTTTAAGTGATACAGCTGTTTCGGTCTGCAATGCCATTATAAGGCCAGTGGATACACCACGTACAAACGACTTATTTATAAAATTGTAAGTTACCCTTCCCCTTTAGAGTAATTGGATATTTGTGGTGAAGCCCTATATTAATGTTCGTTTTTCCCGGGCACTAATCACTGAATAATAATATTTATTAAAATTTAATTTATTTTAAATTTCAGTAATAATAATATTCATTAAATTTAATTCATTTTAAATTTCATTAATAATAATTATTAAAATTTAATTTATTTTAAATTTCGCTAAAAATTAAGTTCTTTAGCCAGCATATCCTTCGTCTTCCAGGACCAGTTTTGCTCATAATTCTGAATGATGATTTGCAGGATCTGGTACTTCTCTGGATGTCTCATGATATGGACAAAATATTGCAATTTATTTTTTTCTTTTTTCTTCCGCATTTGGATCATTACATTGTCATTTGTAACTATTAATTTATAGAAGCCATCTATAGATCCACACCTCGATTGCTTCAAGTCACTTCAGCATTGATTCAGTGAGGGTCCATGATTCAATTTCATATAAAAGTACAGAGAACACATGGCATCGTATCATTTAAATATCTTACATAAATTTTATTTATTCTTTTTCGCTTTTTTATTAATGAAAAATATAACCAGATTTTTTTTTGAATAGAGACTTGTATCGATTATTATCAATGGAATTCTATAAAAAGAATACGCAAGTATTCATTATACCGAACTCCACTGTTAATCAATACCTACAATAAAAATCAAACACGATTTTTTAATTCTATATTTAATTTTTAAAAATCGTTCCAGATCCATTTATTTGGAAAAGTTAAATATAAAACTAAAACTTCGTATTTAATTTTTATTGTATTGAAAAAAATAGTATTTTGTAATCCCGAGATCATCAAAATGGAGGCCCGGGATTGCAACGCTGACTCGGGATTCGTATCTCCAGTGTGCGATTTTCTCACGAGTTCATTGTGCCGAAATTCAGCCGAATGTATAAGAAATTTATGCCATAAAACAACCCACGCAGATCCGTCATAGAAAAACATGAAATAGCCTATAACTTAAAAGCATTAATTACAGCATCCTACATAAAACGTGTCCATCTACCAATTACCAATCATATATGCAAATTGATTGTCTGTTAATTGGGCGATTCGCACATCTGAGAGCCCCGGACGAAGTGCTTTTGGGCCGGTGCTACAGCCACCCACGGCAGTGACCTGCCAAAATACGCCGCTCCGCCTTTAAAGGAATTTGTTAATCCCGCCAAGTGTACCTAATCTCAACCAACGATTCGTTTTAGCTTAGCGAATGCATAATGAATCATCCGACGTAGGCAGCGACGCTGAGGAAGAGTACCTACCTACCCATAATATTTACGCAGCCTTTTCGGCGCCACTACTAATGGCTAATTACAGCAAGAACCAATACTGATTGTTATTTTCGGCCATTCTGAGAGTCAACAAAACCCTTTTCTTCGAGTAACTCAAATTTAGGTACATGATACCACCCCAGTATTTATGTTTTAGCTCCGAAACTACATACAATACCTACACTCGACATTCTAGTGGGCATGACTAGTGTTGGTCAAACCGTTATTTTAACCGGTTACACACGGCACAGTTATTTGAAATATGTATCTGATTGTATCGATGAATGGGTACTGTTGCCTAGTATCGACGGTTGCCCATGGAATTGTGAAAAATCAGTTACTAATCATCGATGTACTTAATCAAATACAAATCTCAAATAACGGTTGGTGCTGAGGTCACCAGTTAAAATACCATCACTAGGCATCAATTCCTGGTAAGGTCACAATACATCTACGTGATTTCCTCAAACCTGAGCGTTTTGTGATGTTTTTCACTACAGAAACTGGCCATCATGGCCTGTTGTAGTGTTATTTAAAAAAATAGTAAATTGTTCACCAATAGAAAGATGATTCTAATCAAATGGGTGGAGATCTGTCGGAAGCAATGCTGTCTTGTATTCCTAGTCAAAATAAACACGAAAACTAAAACACTTAAATAATTCATTTTAAGATATTCAACTCAATATATATTTACGAGTATGAATATTATTTTATATTTTTAAAAAAGATATCTTAATATTACGAAAAAAACTGATTTACTTCAACACAGAAGTCTAGCAAATTACCTAGAACGAATCGTCAGATACCCACTAGGTACATCCTATACAAAATAATGTAATCTAATTTATAACAGATATTTATATCATTAGGTACTTGAATATGTTAGTTTACCTCCCATATAAAGTATTTTAAAATCATTTAATTCTGTAGTATGTTTTTCTGGTTAAAAAAATATTCCTGAATTCAGTAAAATAAATTTAAATTGCCATGCCGGGGAATCGAACAACGGGATGATAATCACTAGGTAAATTGCTGAGGGAAAAAAATTAAAAATAGCCCTTTACAGATATCTTAAACTCTTTATTAAAACTTGCTTGTTATAAAATTCATCAGGGATAACAATTAAACAAAATTATATATTAATATTAAAAATTGATATATTAATACACCACTGAGGTATTTTGAGATAAATGCAAAAAACTGTCACTAAATTTCTCTGCATTCAAAACATTTTTTCAAATTTTATGGTTATTGCTGACTGCTTTTATACCCCTCATTTGTAGTTATTACCATTTTTTTAAGGCATTTTTTTAAATAATACTAATCAATTGTGCAAAGAAAAAAGAGCCTTGGCAGAATTGTCATTTAATTGGATATAAAATAATATACAACATGTCACATAATTAACGCAAACCCTGAAAGTACTTTGTTAAGAATCGGCTACTGGTCTAAAATGTTCAAGCAACCATGACCACATCAATAGTTATGGAGATATGCAATATCAAATTTTGCATTTATTTTTCAATATTTCTGACCTATTTTTTGTAAAAAGTTGAACTATCATTACAATAACTCATATCGATTACGAAAAATTCATTTGCTTCAATACAACTTTAATAAAACGATAAAAACCTTACAAAAATTGAAAAAAGTTTTTTATATTCTATTCTATTCTATTTTACATATTCTATTTTTGTTTGTCACAGCGCATAGGTATAAACTTTTTATATATTTTTGGCTTAAAATATTTTGAAAAAATTGCTATTGCTCAATGGATTATATTTTTCAAATTAATCATCTGGGTTTTGCATATCCAACCTAAGTAGGAACTTACTTGCAAAAAGTTTTATCATAGTTTAATTCTGTACCTAAAGTAAGTACTGTAAGTAAAGTAAAATACATACCATAAGGTAGGTAGGTACCTACCAACTAATCTGTGTAAGTTTAAGAATATAATTCTTTACTATTGTTATTGACGGACTTTCTAGTAGTAATATAATATTTTACAAGCATAAATAAAAGGTATACATTGCTGTACGTCAACCATTGAGAGCTTTGTTATGATCATATCATTGTGTTATATTCTTCATTTATATGAAGCCAATGGAAGTGCAAATGAGAGAGACATATATGTATAATTTTGCACGAGTCATACAAAACCTCTTGGCGGTTAACTTATACTTATAATATATGATTATTAGTAATTAATTTGTGAAACACATTCAAGTAAAAATTTTCTACCCACCCCCTTCTAATACCACTTGATTAACATTTATTTAGGTGTCGTGTGCCTTGATGGTATTGGCTACAGGAAGAGAAGTGCAAGAAGGCCCCGGAGGCTACTCATATAACAGGTTCAGCGGTCCTGTTAGTGGACAAATAGAGCAGATTAAAGTCCAGCCTGCTCAAGGACAGGCAGCCCAGCTTCATGCTGACTACGGCTATGATCATAAAACAGGACGCATTAACCCAGAGACACAAAAGTATGCTCACTACAACACGGTTGACTATGTCGTAAGTTATTTTTAATAAATATACAAAACAATATGGTCCAAGGGTTGCCCTTTTAATTATCTTATAATTAGCTAAATACTCTTTAATTAATTTCTAATAAATAATTTCTAATCTAATCAATAATAATAGTCAAATAATAAATAAACAAATAAATTTATCTAATAGTCCGATTTTAAAGTTATGTTCCCTCTATCTTCAGTTAACTCCTCCCCTTCCCTCCCCCCCACCAAGTTGACACTCTGTCCCTCTCTCTTTTTCTTTCCTCCTTTATAAATTTCTGTACCTAGATTAGTCTATATTATAATTGTCCTGAAGAAGGTTGAGTCCAACCGAAACTAGTTGACAAATATATAGCAATAAAGTGGTTTAAAACATAGTATTTAATTTATTCTTAAATTTCTTATAATGTCAAGCCACAAAGTATTTTTTTGCTTTGAAAAATTAATATAATGGTATGTCAGTTATATTTCTGGCACTTCTTTTCTAGCCAGAGCATAGCCCTGCCTCTTTTTTTGAAGTGGATCATAAAATTTTGGGAATTTGTAAAAATATATAGGATCCACAGATTATAAAATAATATAGAATTGGACTTAACCACTTCTTTACGCGAGGGGACTGGGATGCAGCGGAAGTATGTCACTCCTCGCATATATTTAATTCACATTTATTATACAATTAAAGTATTTATTCTTGCATAATTAATTCCCCTAGTAAACAAAACATATTTTTTACAGTGGACATTGTTTTTAAAATGATTTTAAATTTTGTTCCAAACTGAGTCTCTTCAAGTAGAGGCCCTCGTAGCCCAGTGGATATGACACTAGCTTCTCACACCGAGGGTTCTGGGTCCGGTGAGGTCACAATTAATCTATGTGATTTGCTCAAGCCTGCGTGTTTTGTCATGTGTTTCGCTTCTGTAATTGGGCCTCTTGGCCTATTGATGTGTAGAAATTTAAAAAAAGTAAAAACGTAATTTTGTAATAATTTACTAAGACATTATATTTTGAAGAGTATTTAGTTTGACCTTTATATAATTGTTTCAAAATTTACAAGCTGCAGTTATTTTTTTAAACAAGTCAAACGTAGCAGAACCAGCGGTGCCACAAGAAATTTTAGTTAGTTTATGTCTTTATATTTTGATGGTCTGTGATAGGACTGGAGAATTTACATAGTGCAAAAGTTATTATGAGAAAATGCACGGGTCTTTTTTGTTAACAATTGGATCATCTAGGCCCAGCCGCATCCAATTCTTTTAACCATTTATGACAGATTAAGTATGTGAACTCACCATAAATAAACATCCATCCCTAATTGTATATGTTATCGGTTCATATTTTTTTGGCTAATTTATTGCTGGCTAAAAGCTATTGATAGTAGATTTACAGAGTTACAGATGTTGAAGATGACGCAATGTGAAAAATTGTAATTTCAACATGTAAGAACATTTATTAACTGGCATATGATTTTTTTTTTCAATTTTTGTGAAAAATTCATTCCTATTACAAGCATTAAATTATATAAATATTTCTTAAAAATGATGAAAAAAAGGGGTGAGGTTAAAATTTAATACCTCCCTGGTATTTTTTTATTAAAGACTACAGCACTGGTTATATTAATGTAAATAAAATATGTTTCATATAATTTATGCAAATCACGCTTGCATGTCAAACTCAACACCTATATTATCAGATTACATAAACTGAAATCTGGTCATTTTAAAATGTTTCATTTTTAGGCCAAGCCAGACTACCAGTACTCCTATGGAGTTGAAGACCCTCACACTGGCAATAATCAAAACCACAAAGAAACCAGAGATGGAGACGTAGTGAAAGGAGAATACAGCCTTATTGAAGCAGATGGATCTCGCAGGGTGGTTAAATATACAGCAGATTCCAAAAATGGTTTCCAGGTATTTCAATTAAATCTCAACCAAAATAAGCTATATACTCATACATTCATAATATTATCAGTTAAAATTAAATCTACTTTAAATAAAATAGATTGGACAAAGTGCAACAAGTACACTAGTAGAAGTGTAACTTGCGAAGAAAACATACAATTTTTTTTCTAAAATAGAGATGGGAACATGGAATACGTGTCACATCAATATTCTTACTATTTTCAAATTAAACTAAATGCTTGTGCTGTGAAAATAGGACTAACTTGCTGGTCTGGAGTGAGATTCGAGCCCGCGACCTTTGGATCAGGAGGCGAAAGTCCTAACCATAAGACCAACAAGCTACTCGATGAATCGAAACAGATGAAAGCATGTTTTTCAATAGGGCACAGATATTTTAAAATATCAATGAGATCGTTATATAGCACAGTATCATAGGATTACAAAGCTAAAAAGCAAAAACATAATGTAACAATTATTACCTAGATTATGTATATACAATATGTATTATATATTAGAACTCCTTCCATTTAAGAAAGACAATAAAATTAGTATGTCTAAGCCATGCATATGAGGCACATTGTTTACTTGTGCTGGTTTTTGTATCCGTAAACACCAACACAACGAAACAATATGCCGTGTACGCACAGCTTGCACATACTAATTCGATTGTCTTTCTTAAATGAAAAGATGTACACTCTGGATGGTTGTCCTTGTGGTACAGTGGACATTTTGCTGTCTTTTCATACTGCGGGTTCTGAGTCCTATTCCTAATGGGACCACAATATATGTCATTTTCTTAAGCCTAAGTGATTTGTATCGCTACGCTATTGGGCGTCACAACCAGTTGTGGTGTTAACATTTTTTAAAAATATGAAGTTCATATTTTCATATATAAGTTGAATATTCACCGAGTTACATAATTTAAAACTAGATAAAATGGATTCTGAATTTTTAACAGTTTTGGGATCAACAAGAAAAATTACATTTATAGCTTTTTAGGAGACCAGTCTTTCTTATTTCTAAATTTTATCATAGACAAAATCATCAATTTGATGTACATATTTGTTTTGAATTATTTTTAGTAATTCATTGATTATATAGAGAATATTTTTATAAATGGGATACAAAAGCAAAGGCAGCAATATCCAAAAAAAAAAAAGATTACCGTCATCGAGGATTATTAATTTATAATGTACTGAATTCGACATTTTATAGGAAACATTGCCTATAAATTTAATTAGGTAATATAATATATAGGTATCATTGCCAGTTGTGAAAATCTATGTATACTAACTATTTCATGAGAAAATACTACAGACATCTACATATATCTAGACTAGAGACATCTCTAGCGTAGTCCATTCAAATAAACAAAAGATTCTCAGATATGAACATATACAGAACTTTCAAAATTTGATAATGTGTAGATGTTCTTACAATGGAATTGGTGAACGTTGCATTGTGTACAGTGATCACCTAAGCCAGCTCACGGAGGTTGTAAGCCCTGGGCCATCATATAAAATTCCACACACGATTCTCATATTCTTATTTTTCTCTGTGAGACTTCTATAACTTATCTTAATTAATAATACATATACTTATCATCGTTTTAATCAAACACAAATCACAGTTAAAGTAAAAGTTTGGCACTAGAAAGAACTACATGAATGAACTAGCGCTTCATACACCATTTATGGGTTTGCACCAAGCTCATCTAAATAGTTAATTTAAACCTTGGACTTAGGTAGCATATGTAGTTAATTCTGTTACATGTATTAACAGAATTATTTTTTTTAGGCGACGGTACACAGAGAACCAGCGGGAGGCAGCGAGGGAGGCCAGCATCACTCACCTGAGCCTTCCCAGCCTTCACATTACAATAATAGGCCAAACAGACCTAGTCAACGCTACAATCAAGATGATTATTAATTAACAATAAAGTGTCTTGTAAGTTCTCGTTAGTCAATTGTTTTAAGTTTTTATATTTTCCTTTATAAAACTGTTCATTTTTACAAATTGAGTTTTGTTTGTTAGACTCTCCATTGAATCAGTATCATAATAAAATAAACCAACAAAGCCCATGACCAAATCATATAATTTATAATATTTTTAGAAAAACTATTGTTACCTTATGTATAACATTTGCATTTTATATAATTTTATTTGTTAAATATAATAAATAATACTATATATTATTATAAATTTCTGGTGTATGTATTAATGTAAATGTATTAATGTTTTGAATCCACTATACCCAATAGGTACACATGCTCTATCATTCTCATCAATTATGTTCTTTAGGTAAAATTCTTATTTCTGAGAAAATATTAGGTTTTTCTAAGGCATTTCATAGTTTAATAATTTATCTACAATTCATCATAACTTAAACAGAGCAATTTTTTATATTATTAGCCAATTTTGAGATCATCGACATGCCAATGGGAATCAGGTACCTATGGTGTAGTTTTTTTAAAGTCAACATTCCTTAAACAGATGAGAAGAAGACTGTTTAAAAAAAAATTTAATATGATAATTCAAAAACGTGGTTAGGGTTTGAACTTTGTATACAATGTAAACTAAAGGGGACTTAACTTAAGTGCAAATTATGCACCACCAAAAAGGTCATATATAGTAAAATTTTAAAGCAGGTAAGAAACATCCTACAATTGATTACATTATCTGTATCTATTTCAATGCATGTGGGTTCTCAGAGTGATAAATGAGGAAAAACTTTTACTTGAGCCCAGAGATACTTCCTCCTAACAACATGATCTTGTCTTTGAAAAGCCTTGAAATAGGGCTTTTAAAGATTATTATTATGACTCAACTTCTTTTATTTCTTAAAAATTCTATCAAATAGGCCAACAAATTTTTTCGCTGCCTCTGTATCCACGCTTGTCGCCTTACTACTGATATATACTTTAATTATGCAAATTGAATCTTCGCCAAAACTGTTGAAACCATCCATGGCCATAAATGATTCTATCAATTCTTCAACTTTGCATCCTTCAGTCTCAAAGATACTAAATTATTACAAGGCTATATAAATATACAAGCTACTACTTGAATTATTATAAAGCTTATTGTCATTCTATTTGTCAAACCAGATTGCCAACAATTTCTCCATATCATGGACGAAGCCTCTCCGCTGCCTAGTCATCATGGCTTTGAATCCTGTTGATGCGTTCACTGCCTCTTTCATTCTAATTTTATCCTTCAATGTGCACCAGCTTCAAGGCACATGCTATTACTTTTTTACCAGATGAAGTCATGCTCTTTCTTTCCACCGAAATGTAATATTATAGGGTGCACAATAAAGAAAATAAAAATAAAATACACACTCTTGGAGATTGTGAAAGCTTTGTTTAGTGAATGGTGACTGATAGCGGGAATGAGATCAACTGAAAAAGGGGATTCCGAAACTCAAGCTGACAAAGGGCATTTCCTATCATTACCGACTAGAACTCCGCTCGACCAAATCAACCGCTTATAAGTGAATTGAATCATTACATTTTATTCTAAAAGTGATAACTTTATGAAAAGACAATTACAGAACAGAAATTTGATCAGTTCAGTGCATCTTGAAAGCTGGAAGTAAGTCTGAGCAGTCATTAAACAGGTAGGTCATCAAAGAAGGAGTACCTGTAATTGCTAAATAATCTTGAAGTGCACATACGATGGGTAAAAATTAATAATTAGATAAACTGTAAATGGTTTCTATCTGATTGTAACAATGATTGATAAGCGTGAATATTCATAATTCAGGGAGAAACTGAAACCCTCAATTAGTTACCAATCACCATTAGAATCCAACACCAACCCCACCACCGTATGTAATATCTAGATTATGGTGATAAATATTCCCACATCAGAATTAAAAATAAACATCTTTTAAAAAAAAATTCCGGGAGTCTCATTATCGAGATTGTTTGATCAATATACAATTTTAAGGGAAAACTAATTCTATCAAGGAAAAGCGGCAACTTAAATTAAATTATTTTATTTACACACATAATAATGAACACTGTCAAACATAATCTTTACAAAAGATATCTAAACCATTTATTTTAATTGAACAACAAAAATGCTACATTATTTTTTATGACTATCTAACATAATGTCCTACTGCCTTCCTACTTCTTAAAGCCTTTTCCATATCTACATCAGGATAAGCGGCTTTTAATTTTTCCATATCTATGTCAGGGAACCTTTTTAGCAACTGTATTACATGATTGGTGTTTCTTCCTCTTGCGCGACGGTTTTCTAAGTATTTTTTTTCTTTATATAGTCTAAGGAACTTTCTTACAGCACATCCCCCATATCGACTCATTGAGCCGTAACTTGGCCTCGTAGCTGGATTTAGCTGCCAACGAGGAACCAAACGTTCTAAAGCCTTGGAGAACCTCTTGACTCCCAGCACGGTATTTTGAATCTTTGCTGGTCTCTCTCCCGTGTAACCAGTCTCCAGCATGTGATAGGCAACGTTCCGCTCTCTCACTACGGTCTCCAAGTTTTTCATTGATTCTTCAACTTTGTCAATGCGCTCCGGATTGGGAAATAATCTTATCATCTCATTGCACTCATGCTCCATGGTCAGCAACATATTGCGCTCTTTCAGCAAAACATACCATAATTTGTGTAAATCAGAATTAGATTTGATTCTAAGTTCATCTGGTCTCCATGACCTTCCCACTTGAATATCGGTTTCCGACCAGTTCTTTTTATCGTCAAAAAATTCCATTAAATCATTTCTCTTTGACGTAGTTTGAAAACCATTACAAGGATTATAGAGAGATTGAAATTTATGCAAATTGAAAAGTACAGGCTTTTGTGCAAGAGAACGTATGCTTGGAAGAATTCTCAACGAAGCAAATAATGAATTTAATGCCATGTCTGATCGCACACCACTCAAGACTCGATCGTCTTCGTTTCGTAAAATGTTTAATAACCTTTTCTAAGAAAAAGAATCCGATTAAGCATCCAATTTTAAAGACATTTCAGAATTCAGAACGTACGGACGCAAACCACAGAAACAAAAACACGTTTAGGTTATATTTCTTCTATGGTTGTCACCATTATAGTCCGTCCAACTTATCTGGAGAATAAAGGAGGGCGTCCCAATCGTTGTGGTGCTGCCCATAGTCTAAAAATTATCTCATTTTTAGGGAATTTTTTGCAAATTCATTTTTTCTTAAACAATTTATTAAGCAGTATACGACACGATAAAAAATCAAAAAATGTAAAGTAATGTACAAATAAATTTATCAAAATATACATTCGCAAAATACACGTCACCAAATTGCGTTTTTTCAAAATCAAAGAAAAATACAATTGTCAAAAAAAAAAAACAAACAATTATTCTTTTAGGCCGGCGCCACATTACGCAGATATTCCGCTTTTTGTCTTTTATTATCGTCTTTTCCGTTGCGCCAAATCGGCAAAGCAAATAGATTGACCGATCATCCGCGTAGTGTGTTTAATAAGCGCATATTGTATGGAAAGAAATGTAGCGATGTTCCGCGACAGAAGAGATGCGGCGGAAGATCCGCGCAGAGTGGCGCCGGTTTTATTCGGTGTCTCATACGTAATGATCTGACCTCCATGTTTAACTCAGTAACACCTAAGGATATCAATCGGTTTAGGGCCGTTGTATCAACTTGGTTTATAGTCATCTTTCGTTCAAAGCATAGATATTTTGCGTTTTCCACCGATCAAACAACTCGCTTTCGTAAAAATCTATGCTTTAAATGAACTATTGCTATAAAGTAAGTTGATTAAACCAGTCTTTAATGTGTATAAATAAAAAAGTTTATTTTTGAAAAAAATATGTTTATACTAATGAACACGTTAGTTTCCCCTCCTGCATTGACAATTATGAAGCACTGACCTTTAGATACGGGTTTGAATACACCTTCGACATCTTCACTTTGCCAACATTTGTCTGCTGTTTGTGAGGTATGTATATATGTTTCATCTAGATGTATGACTGGCCGCCGATTCAAAGAAGTTTCATTCTTCCTTAATTCATACAAGAATTTTGCTCTCATGAAACATATTAATTATATCATTGCGTTCTATAAGCACCTTACGGTTACTTTTAGTCTTCCGAAAACGAAAACCTAGCTTATGCAGTAATTTACGTTATATCTCACGATATCCTTGAAAATTTATGTTTTCTTTCAATACCTTTTGCAGTTTACTTAATGTAAGGTAACTCTTTCTTAAAAAGTATAAAAATCGTGTACCTTTCGCCTGATGACTCCCAAATCAAAGTCATCAATATCAATTTTTCCACTTATCCTTTTTCTTTCTTTTCCGAGTGTAGATATTTTAATACCCATTTCCACGGCCGCTTACCTTCTTTAACTATTTTGTAAATTGCCGATTCAGAAATACCTGAAGAAATTGTATAATAGTAAAATAAAAATCTAAGTATGGGAAAATCATTATAACTGCATGGCAGCACTAACCTGAAGCGGCGGCAATTGGCGGCAATACATCTATGAACAAAATCAAACGGTATAATTGGGGCTTTTAGACGTTGTTCCTTTTCAAAAAACGTGTGCATTTTCAAGATTATTTCCCGAACATCGCTTTTAATGGTTTTTGGCAAGGTGACAGTCTAAAATTTTCTTAAAAAACTATCGAAACAGTCATGAACCCCTCTGTAAACAAAGTCTGTCAAAGGTCTGTCAGCTGTAGATAATCCAATATGGCGTCGTTAGTTCCAAATTTGGCCATTCTTCAGATAAGTTAGACGGACTTTACTTGAGGATACTTTTCCATAGATGAACAATCATCACAATGTCAATTGTCAAAATTCAGAATCCGCGAAGTGGACGTCTGTCGTCTATTTATCTGAATTAACGTTATTGTGGATGTGCGAAACAAAAAATTTGAAGATATAAATATTTATAATTATAAAAAAAAATGGGGGGCAAGGCGGAAAAGGGTACGCCCAAGTACATAGCCAATAAAATCAAAGCGAAAGGACTTCAGAAACTACGGTATGTATTTTATTTATTATTATTGTTTGATTGAAGTTTGAATCCTGTCTGTCCTTATTCCACTGGATTTGAAACATTCGGCGTAGCAGTATCAGATCATTCTTGTTTCCTGAAATTGTTATTTGACTGTATAAATACGTCTTATACAAGGACATGCTGGAGCTCTATTTGGTGACAACCTATCTCAGAATCTTTGATGTACCTTTTGTCATAGGTGAAAAATATGGGGCCCAACGCCGGTCTTTTAGATAACAAGTATTCAGAGTGCCCTGATTTAAAAAAACTAGAATTGATTGAGAGGCAAGTATTAAAACAGTTATTACACTTTACGGTTTTGAAAATGTCACCATATATTTTGATATTTCAGTCAAAGGTCGGCGGTGGAACTCATATTAAGCATTTAGTCTATTTTTTTATTGAGAATTTATTTGAGAACTAGCCTATTTTTTATTGAGATCTTTCATCGGGAGACATCTAGTGTGTGTCTGTTAGTAGAACTTTTTTTATCCAAAAGTAGTCTTAATGTACATCCGTAATTTCAACTAACGGTCAATCATCTAATATTTTAGAAGGTTGTCTGGTCCGTATATCACTGAACATGTAAAATGCCCTTACTTAATAATAATATTAAAATGTCAACATAAATTTCTTTTGGTGAATGCATGATTGGGCTAATTTGACCATTAGGAACGGTAACATAATGTATCGTTTTTGAATCACTTTCATTTGTAATTATTTTGGTGTGTGTGTAATGCATAGAAGTATTTGAAATGTGTGGTGGTGTAATGCATAGAAGTATTTGAAATGAAATTAATTCAGTACATTGGATTGAGCTGTAAATTTTTAATGAATTATTTATTATTGTTCGATGCATTTGGTTTTGAAAAGTGTATTTAAAAGTGTGAAGTATAATGTCCAAAATTTAAAAATAATAATTCTCAAACAGTAATGTTTTGATAATAATATTATGTAGGATTTTATCATTGTTTCTGGATTTTAAAATATCATTACATATTTAGATTCATCTTATGATAGAAAAACTGGCTAGTAAGGTAAAAAATAATACATATTGTAATGCATATTCCCCCCAGTACACTGTCTGTCTGTAATTGGCTTCCTTAAATTATGAAAAGCTGACCCGAGAGCCATGCAAGTAGCAGTCTCATAGTTTGTTTTACTATTCCACAGATGGTATTGTCAGATGTGCCAGAAGCAATGTCGCGATGAGAATGGTTTCAAGTGCCACACCATGTCGGAGTCCCACCAGCGACAGCTGTTGCTGTTTGCCGACAACGCCCACGAATACATCGATGAGTTCTCCAAGGAATTTGCTGATGGATACTGCGAGCTCCTCAGGCGGCAGTTCGGTACCAAGAGGGTCAATGCGAATAAGGTGTATCAGGATTACATTGCAGATAGGTTTGTGGCTTAGGGCCGGTTGTTTCAAGTTGGATTAAAGTAAGCGTTCGTTTAAAGCAAAGACATTTACGAAACAGGATCGTCTTATTGGTGGAGAACGCAAAAATCTATGCTTTAAACGAACGCTTACTTTGATTCAACTTGAAACAACCGGACCTTAGAAAGCTAACTTTGCTAGTTTTTAATGAGCCTGGGGCCGCGTCGCATATATCCGACGGAGCGCGACTGTCCCCAGGGGCCGCGTCGGATATATCCGACAGGCACAAAATAAATTATTTATCGACGGCCGCGTATCGAATTTGAAAAACGTAATTTTTTCCCAATAGAGAAATCCTGTTGTGACCTGTCGTTCCATTTTCAATTCAAAAACATCACGGATTATATTTTAAATCAACAATCAAAACAGAAGTTTTTCTGCCGTCAAAATCGTATAGAATTGTCATAGATGGCGCCCCGATCGCGTGTTGTGCAATCGAAATTCAAATATTCCATCGTCAAGGTCACGCGCAATGTGCGCGGGAAATACGATTTATTTTTTTCGATTTTCGATTTATTTGTACACGTATATACAAATATATACGATATGTTTTGCGATATTTGTCAGTTTTTGTTGGTTTATGATTCAATTGAATACTAATAGTGATTTATTAACAAAAATACACGCAATTTTGTTGCGTTTATTTGAAATATGTGTGTGTGTGAAAGTGTATCATATTTATGTGTTATGAGTGCGATGTCCCGTCGTGTGCCGTGCCGTGCAACAAAATATATCACACAGAAGAAGATTATTATTATTAATAGTAGTGTTGTCTCTAATAAACAAATAAAAAATTATTATTATTTTTCAGAAAATGTTGCGCTGGCAACATTATGGAAATTCAAAAAAAGATTATTTTTTTTACTTAAATGATAAAAAAATCATTGCATTTCGACACTTACGATAAAATAATATGAATGTGTGTGTTTTTTTTTTAATTTACGCATGTTTTCATGGTTTTTTCGTAAAAAGAAAAATCACAAAAAATTCCGAAAATTTACGGCCCTTGCCTATATGTTGCTTTGGAATTTTTAGGCCCTCAACAAGTTAAAGGTATTTTGTGTCCATACAATGTTTTGTAGCTAGTAGCAAAAACTTTAGGTGAGTCTGAATAGAAAATACATATTCTTTACACTTTGGGTGAGATGTTGACGGAGATAAGCGACAACAAAGTTTGCAATTTTTTTTTCTATAATCCTGATTTATTTTCTGTACAATGTTGAATTATCACTAAAGTAACTTTTATGGAATATTAAAAATTCATTCGCTTTAATACAAGTCAAATAAAGTGACAAAAACCTTACAAAAAATATTTTTCAAATTTCTGCAAGGTTTTAATAATTTTATTTGATCTATATCTGTACCTGTGTATGGAGGTAAATACTTTCATGATAGATGGAAATGTCGAGAAAAGAATGCAAACTTTGATGTCGCTTAGCTCTGTAATTGTTGATTACAGCCAATGTGTAAAGAATATTTCTATTCAAAATTGAATGAAGACTCCTCTGAAGTTTTTGCTACTAGCTAAGAAACATCCTTTATATATTTTTAGTGTAGTTTAATTTAATTTTTAGCACTACAAGCTAATAAGCCCAATTACGATAGTGACACATTACAAAATCATCCTGGCTTGAGAAAATCACACAGATGTATTGTGATCCTATCAGGAATCAAATTCGGAACTCGGTATATCACGATATAAACTCTGGTGCCAGACTTCTGGTCTGAATTTTCTAGGATATTCTGCCGTGTTTCTACGGCCTTTCTGGCTGATGTGTCATCATTAACATCTTAAAAATCTAAAAACATCCGGTATCAGGCTCGCATGCGAGGCAGGCAGTTAATATGGTCCAGAGGCAAGATAGAACAGGAGGAGTGACATAGCATCTTATCTGGTTTAGAACAGATCTGCCGAATTTTTTTTAAAGCTTTGATTGCCTGCTCCCAATTGTCGAGCGACATTCTGAATTGTTTTGATTGACACCCGCAGGATAGGATACAGATATCAAATATAATATCTTTAACGCTCTCACCAAACCTTTTGTAATTGTGAAATTTTGTAGTGAATTTATTTAACCTCTCCAGAGAGCACCTCCACATGAATGCAACCCAGTGGGAGACACTGACAGACTTTGTCAAATGGGCGGGCCGTGAGGGGCGCTGCACTGTGGACGAGACGGAGAAGGGCTGGTTCGTGACCTATATCGATCGCGACCCTGAGACTGTTGCTCGACAGGAGGCGGCAGCCAAGAAGGGCAAGATGGACAAGGACGACGCCGTGAGTACTCTCCCGTGGGTTTTATTAGTCTACCCGACTCTTTATTTAGCTTTTTATCCCGGGTACAAATTTTACACAATTTTGTATTCTGGAGGCATTCAACAACATATCCAGTTTCTAACATTTATGATAAATACATGTTACTCTTTGTTTTTAAGAAGTAAGCTTTTGAGATACGGAACTGATAAATGCTACCAATTATGTGGTGCTAAAAATTAATATTTTTGCGAGAGATTGTGTTGATGAGGACAGTTAAATATGTATTCAAACAATTTTATTTCGCTTTTTGGGAGGTGATACCAATATAGTAATTTATTTGTAGATTATATTTATGTTTCCTGACAATTTCAGGAGAGGATGTTGGATTTTATAGAAAAGCAGGTGGAGAGAGGAAGGCAGGCGGGCTCGTCGGAGACCCCGGAGTACACTGAACTGCAGAGGAAAGATGAGGATGAAAAAATCACCGTAAAGCTCATGGCCAAACCACTTGGTAAGTTCTTGTTTACACCATGACACAAAATGTGTGAAAATTAATGCTAACTGTTTGTTTACATGTTGTCCTTGGAGGAACAGATTATTCAGAATCTGTACTAGCACTTAGCTTTTTTGTCTAAATGAACTGTTCTGTGTTTTCACCAGTTTGATTTAGCTAGACTTCTATCCAACGTGTGATATTTTCCACATTGTAAGAGGTTCATAGTACTTTTAAGACTGCCAAACGCATTAAAGACGGGAGGAGATCTCGACCCTGCAACGGAATCCAAACAAAACATAGAAGTCAAAATCACGCAGTACAGACAAAATCCTAAATCTGAATCTGTTATGTTAGTTTGTCTTCACCCATATTATTACTGTAGTCATTCACAGCAGTTGGTAAATGATGGTTTATCAGCTAAGCCATTTTCAGTGGATCAATGCAAAAGTCATATCACTCGCTCTACTAATTTGATCTTTTTCAGCCCCAAAACTCCTGGCAGCAGTCACGCCACTGGACAAGAGGAAATTTTCAGAACCGAGTTCATCAGCATCGGTCAAGCGGCTCAAGGATGGAACCAAGAAGCTCTCGGCGCTAGATGAGATCCGGGCAGAAGAGGAGATGCGAAAACAGAAGTTCCAAAAAAAAATGTAAGTTATGACAACATCATTCAGTTTGTTGGTTCATTTTGTATCATTTTCCAAGCTCTTTTGCAAAATTCTCGCAGAGACTAAGGTGTGCGCTATTGGCCCATATTGCGCACACTCGAAATATAGCGACACACATATATGACTGCTAATAAAGCTTTTTATTTTCCAGCCCCAAATCAGAAGATGAGCGGCCCTCAGACGCATGGGTCTGCGAGGGTATCGTGGTAAAGGTGATCACTGACAGTCTGGGCCCCAAATATCACCGAAAGAAAGGTTGTGTGCTCAGGGTCTTCCAGGACTATGGAGCTGAAGTAAAGATGTTGGATAGCGGTGACAAACTCAAGCTTGATCAGGTATAACAAATAGTCGTAGAGTCCCGCTCTACTTTTTTAACATTATGAGGGCATTTCATGAAAATTATTACAAAATATCAGTCTTTGAATTTTCCATTTTTTTTTATGCAACCACAGTACAATTTACATTCATGATTAATTTATTTCCTGCATATTTCAGGAGCACTTGGAGACTGTGATCCCGGGTCTGGGCAGGAAGGTGCTGGTGGTGATGGGGCGGCGCAAGGGCTCTGTGGGGCACTTGCTGCGCCTCCAAGACTCAGGAGGGTGCCAAGTGCAGTTTGCGGACAGTACAGTGTCCATGGAATACCATGAAATATGTAAACTGAACAATGCTAGTGAATCATAGAGAACAATGTGCTGTGCATTGGTGCTATCTTAGCGAAAATTAATACGATTGGGAAACAGAGTGTTACTTTGACGTATGTGTAATAATCATATTATAATAATTACTGCTGATATCAGTTTCAGAAATAAAATTATAAACATTTTATTAAGAAATTTCCTAGTTAAGTGATATTACCTCAAAAATGAATTGTTTTAATTATATGGTTGTTGGGTGTAACATGACCAATGACGAAGCAGTATGACTCCTAGAATACAGGTGATATGTAAGACAAAATATGTACAGTAGATCAGAGGTTCATCATTTTTATTATCGCCACGAGTCTGCCTGCAAAGTTTCAGCTTTATTGGATTACAGGAAAAGGGTTAAAAATCGATCCAAAGTTTTTTCGGCAGACAAGCACACGCTATGAGTTAAAATAAAGGGAGTAAAAAAAGATTTCACTTAAATAGCACCTAAGTTTACAATGAGCAATTCTTAAAGTTAATTGATGACAAAATACAATTATTTTTATGTGTACATACAATAAATAGATACCATGTTAAAACTTTTCAGTGATTGTTGCATTGAATGACATTGCAGATAAGACACTACATTTGAATTGTTTTTCTTATTTGATATTAAAATTTGCCATTTGCCGATCTAAGTTCGTTGACCCAAATTCTTAGCTGAGTACACCACATTTCCCGACTGGTCGCATAAATCACAAACGACTTTCAAAATGAGCAAAGACTGCAGGATGCAAACACATGACAAAGCCGTAAGTATATTAGCGCTGCGTAATAAAACAATAATAATAATAAAACAAAACTTATAAATAATACAGTGAAACCCCATTAATTTGAACCCCGATAATTCGATATTAGCGATAATTGTAAATTTTTAAAACCCACGAGTCCCAAAATGTTAATTTTAGAGTAGACACCCTGATAATTCAAAAACTCCAGTAATTTGTAATTATTTTTAGCCCCTTGCATCGTAAATCAATACATTTTAGGTCACATAATTCAATTATTATAAAATTGAAAAAAATTTGTTCTCACTTGCGAAAAAAATATTTAGATTTTTTCCCAAGTGAGAATAACAAATCGACGCCTCCTAAGTATAATATCGTAACCCACAAATCGACGATTTTGAGTTTTTTTTGTGTATACAGATGTGTATTTAATTATATATTTAATTCGAAGAAAGTAAAAAAAATATTTTGCAATAAATAACGTTTTTTTATTATAATTTTTTTTCTTTCTTGGAATTAAAGATATAATTAAATACCTATGAAATACACAGTAAACTCAAAATCGTCGATTTGTGGGTTACGATATTATACATAGGAGCCGTCGAAATACATATGTCTGTATCGGATACTTTAGTAATAGACATATCGCGATCTTTGTATTAGCATAACCAATATTGCATTTACAGCATATGTATTAGCACAATTAATATTACATTATTTCTTTGAATATGCAAAAATACAGGCACTTTAAATACACAAAAATCAGTGGGTTTTCCTTGAGTTTTACGATTTCTGGCGAATTTCGCAATCGAATCGCAATTTTTTTTGGTCCCCACAATTCTGAATTGACGGGGTTCCGCATAATATGAAATGTTTTTTTGGGTCCTTTGCATTTCGAATTAACGAGGTTCTACTGTATTATATTTTAGAAGATCAGGAAAAGGATGGTTCCTGTGAAGTCTCTGGAGTGCTGAGCCAGCATCGGTATTCAATAGAATAATAATATGTACATACTACTATACATACGTATTGCAGTGAGAGTGAGAAAGGAAAAATAGAAACATTTAAATTTATAATTCAATTTATTCTTCATACAAAACTTTACATCTAATGATAATAATTTAAATAGAAAAAAATATTTACAATATTTTGTATAAAGATCAATACAAAGGTCAGGTTGAGGAAATCACATTAAATGGGATCCATGTGTGCAGTGAAAGGAAAATGTGATTTCTAAGTAAATAATTCATAACATGGAACATGGATACACACGCAGCCTAAGACATGTAAAATGATATATAATGCGAGCGGGAATGACACAAAACCATGAATAATGAAAATTGTACCATGTTTCCTCAAATGAAATGTTCAATGTGTATACCTAAAATATATTTATACAATGTCATGTTATTTTCAATGATAATCAAAATAAAAAATATAATATATACTTTTTATGACTTTTCGATTCTATCATGTATATTAGGGTATATTTCACAATAAATACTCTAAAACTTCATTCCAAAACAAATGAACACCGAACATCTGCCAGTTGTGACCGTTGTTTTAATAAATAATATTTACAATGCGAGGGCCATTCATATTTGATTCATTCTTGGATTAACTGATATAAATATTCCAATTGGATAAACAATAATAAAATTTTTCAAAATTCGAAACTACTAAATATCGTGCGGTGTTTCTCAAACTGTGGTCTGTGAAAGATGGATGGTCTGTAGGTGCTTGAAGGGGAAAAAAATAATGAAATATTTGCCATTTATAAACTCATAAATATTAAAACATTCGTAATTTTAACCCTTACGTATACGATTTTTGAAAACTTAGTTTAAAAATATTTCAAAGATGTCAAAAAAATAACAATTTTGGGGGAAGTGTCTACAATAATGTCGTGCATTAGTGATGCACCTTAGTATTATATTGTAGAACTATTTAGAGTGATCAAGCGAGTCTTAGTTAACAAAATGACTTGGCAGCACTTACTGATGTGAGACACTCATATGAGGGTTTATTGTGCGAGAGGGTTGTTTAAAAGGTAAAATTCTAATTGTTTCATTGAGCAAGGTAAATTAGTCTCCCTTGTATAGTTGAGTGGTCAGGACCAGTCAAGAGTTAAATTTGAATCACTGGTATTGAAAACTAATGAGGATGGGGAATGCGATTTTCCTCAAAATACAGTAAAACCCCATTAATCCGTACCATGATAATACAAAATTTTTAAAAAACACAAGTCTCAAAATCCTAATTTCATAGTAAATTAAACCCTATAATATGAAAAACCCGGTAATTCGTAATGATTTTTAGATGCTTACGCCATAAATCAATATATTATACAGTCACATAATTTGAATTTATGATGTGCGTGGTTTTTGATTGCGCGCACCCTGTAGTCCTGTATGTATTTCGTGGTACCTTATGGAATGCTCTTTTTCTATACATATTATGTTGCGATCCCTAAATTTTGGGAATCCTTGTGTGTGCTTTGTGCATGCTTTCTTCAGTTGGGTGCCTTGATAAGTGCGGATAGTTTTAGTTTGCAGCATTTGAGCTAATTCCTCATACCTAAACATGTTTGAAATTGTTTTTAAATTCCTCTTTAGATCATTCTATTTTTTAATAACTGTGTGTGTGTATTGTTAAAATGTTTAATTTTGTTTGGAAAAAATCTTCCATCTTCTTTGATTATTCTTATAATTTCACGTATTTATTGATGATTGCATTTCTAGTAACTGTGCTTTGTCGGTCTGAGCAGGAAAAAAGGCAGAATCAAAAGTTAAAATTAAGTGAAAATGTCTTCCATATGTTCAAAGACAACAATTTTTTTTTCATTATAGCCATCGAGATGTGACGAAATAAAATTTTTTTTTTACGCATGTGAGAACAAATATATCAATACATATCAGCGGTGGAAAGGAAAAAATGACCAAGCGATAATTTGGTGGAAATTGAAAAAAAAATGCAATATATATATATATATTTTTTTTTTTTAACATGCCTATGTTTTTCTGCTAATAATTAAGTTTCTTTTTCTTTTGTTAAAATTTTTTTTCTTTCTTTCTACATAATTTTTAATATGCCTTAGCTTAATTCATAAATATTTATCATTACTAACATATTTCTAAATGTGGAGACCTGTAATTGGCTATCTATATTATATCAATGTTTTCTATGCTTCTTTGTTGTGCTGTTGGTCTCCCATGAATATTAAATAAATAAATAAATATTGCATTTTTTTCCCAATATTTCTTACTTATTTTTTGCAAAAAGTTGAACTATCATTACAGTATCTTATGTTGATTATGAAAAATTCATTCTCTTCAATACATGTCGAATAAAATGATAAAAACTTGGAAAAACTTATTTTTTCATAATCGATATAAGTTACGTTAAGTTAAAAAATAAGTCAGAAATATTGAAAAATACAATATTGCATATCTCCATAACTATTGATTTTAGGTCATGGTTGCTTGAACATTTTAGACTCATAACGTAGTCAGGAATCTACTGGCCAAGTTTCTGCTGCTAGCTATATATATATATATCGACAGTGGAAAGGAAAAAATGACCAAGCGACAATTTGGTCGAAATTGAGTTATATATAACTTCTTTCCTTCCTTTTCTTTTTTTTTTCCATTCTACCCTCGATATACACTTAAGCAATAGAAATGTCGCGATCTTTGCATTAATGTACCTAAAATTTCAAATAAACGTATAATCGAAATGTTTTTTTTTTATATCAAATTAACGAGGTTCTGCTGTAATATGTTTTTCACTACATTGTCATGTTAATCACTTGTACTAAATTACAATTAAGTTTTAGTGATTAACTCATTCACAACTCAACAATAAACAATGAACGCAGTCATAACATGACATTATGATTGTCATCACTTTTTATTCTTGGATCTGATTTTAACCATAGATAAATTTCCACAAACACCAATCATGTATGGTTTATATATTTTTCAGCTACATACTGCGATGACTATTGTGACTTTGGGATAGCAATAAATTTATTGTCAGCGATCCTAACTTCCTGTTGACAACAACGATTGTATATCTTAGGCAAACCAAATAATCCTATTATTGATTTATTTTGAAAATAACAACAATGATATTGATAAGGCTGAATTTGACATGTTTATATTTTTATTTGAAAAAAAGAAACCATTTTGAATAATTATTAATTTTACTATGAATTATGTACAGTATATTATGCACAGATAAGCTAGATAATCAAGCTTAGCTCAGATAACCGAAAAATTTGGATAATGCAGACTTTATTTGGTGGTCAAATGAAGGAACATTTTTTAAAGATGTATGAAATAAAAACAGGCTTTTATAAAATAACTAGCTGTGCCCGTGCGGCTTCGCACGCGTAGATTTTTAGTACACTGTTTGGATCGTCATAGGACTTTCGCGAACCTTCTAGAACATTCTCCTTCCAGAACTTTCAAGAAATTGATTGAATGTGCAGGAACCTTCTAGACACACCGACACATTCTGCCACTCAGTTTAGAACCTTATAGAACTTTTGGAAATTTTTTAGAACTTTCTCCTTCCAGATCTTTCTAGAGTAGGTTTTTCCGGAACCTTCTAGACTCACCGACACAGTCGGCACTATTTTGAAACAATCTGAACCATTTGCGGCCTTCTCATAACAAAACAATGTGCTAGAAAGCACATTTTCGTCACCCACTCCCACTCACGCAAGGCCACCCCCACCAAACTCGCATATTTTTGATGTGACACCAAGGGCTATCCACCACCATAACCACCGATGGGTGGTTGTGGCTGGTTGTGGAGAAAACTTGGCGGGTACGGAAACACGGGTTTCTTTTTATATATACATATATATTGATTGACAAAATAGACAATATGAACTGAAACCCACAGTAGCTTGGACAATACAGGTTCAAGCATAATTGTTGAACTTTATTAAAGAGGGCTTGGGCAAACTGTACACAAACAATTCCTATTAACCAGTTAATTAATTCCACCCAGAACAAACCATTTTAATTCGCTCCAAGCAAAAAATCTTGAAACATTTAATACATAAACTAAAACTAAAAAAACAATCATGTAAATACATAACAGACCCAGAAAAGATTGCATGGTCAACAAGTTAAACAAAAAAGTAAATTTGCACACTTTGTGAGGAGCTGCGTGGTCTGATATTACACACAGTTGCCCAAAGTTTGAGAAATACTGCCTTATTATGTTGTGCAAATAAATACAAATTGTGCCATAAGAAAATAACTTTCTGTACTCCTATGGATGTATTGTATATTCCTCACGGCCCAGCTAAAGCTGCCACATCACAAAAATAAAGACTATGATAATCTTTCAATCTAATACCAATGTGACCATTTGATTGAGCTCAGTGAAAAGTTCTTGGAGGATAATGCGTGAATGACCCTCGCTTTTCCATCACACAGTTATATAGAAAATTTAAAATCAATACTCCGATCAAATGACAAAATGTCCCCAACTCAAAAAGGAAACATATTACAATATGTGTATTGTACGATGCGTGTGTCGAAATCTATTGTGAAAGATTTCAGCACACCATAAAATCCATCTTAAGATGGAAATATACAGGCATACCTTGCTTATACTGTGGGTTATGTTTGAGTCCACCGCCGTAAAAAATTACATGCTAGTGTACCTAGTAACATGTTTAGGCTAATTATTTATGTGTGGATTAGCCCTAGGTCTAAAAAGCGAAAAATAAAAGTTAAAGTTTAAATACACACAAAGCACAAGGATATCAGAATGATGCCTAATAGTTGCACATGGTTGACATGCACATGTTGCTCAAATGGAGTCAGTGATATGTGCCATGAGAGCGATACAACTCTGTAAATAATAATAATGATGATGTGTCAAAAAACGGAGTACCATGAAGTGAGGTATGCCTCTATACACATAATGTAAGTACATATATAGACCTTATTTCTCCTGTGAATAAATAAGCAAGAATGACTCAGCAAAAAAAATGAATATACACAATTTCAGAATCATCCTTAAAGGTAACACTAAAATATCTTCGATAACTATCTCCCTCCATATTTAAAAATAATTTCTATATTCTAGAATTTTTGCGACAATTTAAAAACAAAATGCCGATTCTCTGCAGTTTTTTTATGAGCAAATTAAAGTTATAATTACTTACACATTTATTTAAATTTAATCACTGTTTATTATCAAAAGTTATCTTATCAAATTTCCAAAAGATCACCAAAGCAATGAAGTCTAATCATATTTATTGCTTTGTGATTGATTTGATAAACAAATCAATAAATTTATTTGGAACCTCCTGTTAACTAAGCGAATCTTATGATATATTGCATCTTGACATCACAGAATCATTGTAAGATGAATGGAAGATTGTCTATTTGACAAAAAATTCAAATCGATTTTTAAGCAAGAAACAAATGTGTCACAAAAAACAAAATAAGAATTTGTACCAAATTGGGTTTTCTATTGACAATGTATCTCCTTGCAACTATTTATGACATGTAGCTCTATTTATACTGTATTAAGTAAGCAATATACACAAATTATATTAATATGAATTTTTTGAAAAATGAATCTCTCAAGGTTAGGCCGTTACTTCTGTCTAAGTAGCTTGCAATACCAGTTTTCACGTTAGATTTAAAAGAAATATATACATATTAAATTTGACAATTGAGTTATATATTAAATGCTTGGTAAAAAATCCAATCAAATTGATGCGACAATAAATGAAAATGCTGAGGCTTGAAGAACCTTCTGACGAGTGTGTTGTAATAAAAGCAAATGAATAGGGTCATAAAATGTGTCAGACGCATTGTATGCACAAGGCACATTCCTCAAAAAATAGTTCAGGTCATGAGTTTTCAGCACAGAATGTGTTTAAACCACATTCAAATCAGTTGATCACTGTTATCTGCAGCAAGTTATGAACATAATACGATTGTAAAGTAAGTAATCAAAATCATACACAAGAACAGATATTGAGAGTTTTACAGGAAGCAATAAGCCCAATTTCAATACATACTTCTTTGGAAATTCCACTTATAGAGTTGGAGATTGAGTGCAGGTTATAAAGTGAGGTAGTTTTGTGAAAGCTGATAAAGTTGGGGGATTATTTTGTCACTTGGCATTCTTAGTCAAAGTGGGATGGGAATAAATAAAGGAATTATTTTCTATTGGGAGTACTAGCTCAGAAGGCTTTTTTACTCCGTTGTGGCAATATTGAATCCTTTGCGTAGCTGAAGAAGGAGAGTAGGCCATATTTCTTCCCCTTTCCCGAGAAGTAATTGCTGACGACATCGTTATCTCCTAGAAAGTTGATCAATGTTACGTTTTAATCTATAATATTACTAAGAGATTGTGAAAATCTTTAAATGTGGACTATTTGTAAGCACAGTGCACCATATCAAATGTAGGCAAAATGGAAAATAAGTTTATAATGTTTAAAGAATGTTACATTCTGGTGTTTTGAAGATGAAATTGCGTGTACAGTAAATCCCTCGGTATTCTGTGGATGATAAATATTTCAATATTTTTTCCATTTTTAAGAAATTTTCGCAAGCTAAAAGCAGTACAAAATAAAGTTGATTATGCATTATTTTCAAAATTCACCATCAATTCATTCATTCTATTAAAGAGATTGGGTCTATTAAAGAGGTTCAACCGTTCAAAATTTTTTAGCCTGAGATTTCAAATAACAGTCACTTATCATTCATCTTTAAATGATGTTCTAGAGGACATTGTATTGCTGGCATGGGATAAAGGATTATGAGTTTTGAATTGTGAAGATGTATGAGAAGTTATCGACTCTTGTGAGAAAGAGCTTAGCCTAGATGAATTGATGGAGTTAAGCCATGTATTCACTAGGGGACAAATTGCCCCTCAACAGCACGCGCGGCATAGAGTCTACGTGACGTTGCAACGTCGTGCACTGTTCCGCGACCTCGCGCACAACATAGCGCGGCATTTCTACGTGCCGTGGCAACGTTGCCATGCGCACGGTACCCGAGCGTACTCACTGCAACATTCCGCGGAGCGTCAGTACCACGTGGTATGTTTACAAGTGAATACGCATGCGCTGTATCTGTCAAGATGACAATGCGGGGAAACGAAATCGTTCTCGAACTCATCGAGCTGTATCGGTCGAAGATCGCATAGAATGTCCGTCCTTCTTTCTCTTTGCAGTAAATAATTTCGCATTCTCCTCTTTTTTCTCCTCTTACTTTTCGATAAACTCATTAACATAAACAGATACGTGGCTATCATATAACCTCATAGGGCGATATATTTCTGCGACGTCTGGAAAACAATAATTATTTGCAAAAAGGACCTTGTTTTTAATAATATTCAATTTACTACAGTAAAACCTCGTTAATTTGAAATTGCGACCCAAAAAAACATTTCGAATTGCGCGGAACCCCGTTTTCGCCAAATGAGATACCGCAGCTGTCATCCATGACCTCATCGGATGACATTTCCGCGACAAGATATGCGAGTCCCGGTGTGTACACGTCAAATGACCGCGTCATTGTCCCCGAAACATGAGCGTAGATGTTGATGCGACATGTCGAGCGGAATGTTTCGCGATTTGTCCCCTAGTGAATACATGGCTTTAGCTGAAAAACCACTTGAAAATGAAGACATCGAAAATGACATGTTTTTATTTGGTTTTATGGTTTATGTTTAAGTATCAAATATGAATAGTTAATGTTTATGTATCAAAATGAAGTGAAAAATGTTTTTTTTACATTATTCTCCAAGAAACAAATTTGTATAGATGTAGAGTCTTGGTATTCGCAGTTTCGCTACTCGTAGCCTTCTCTAGGAAAGTATACCCCGCGAATATTGAGGGATTCCTGTATATAACTTGCATTGTATATTGTATTAGATGTATCCAAAAAGAGTTTTTTTAACTGACTAACTTTGTCAGTCAGTTGTGCCTTGCTTGCCGTCTTGTCTGCACATCTTTTGGTCGGAAGTATTTTTTTGTTCTCTGTGAACATATTCCATGCATAAAACTACACAAAAAAGTGCATTTACAGTGGGTAGATTTTTTCTTGAAAAACTATTTTTTACATAATTATATGGTATACGAGTTTCACCAACAAAATTTGGCAATTAAAGCAACCAGAAACATTTGTGCTGTTTACGGGGACATATTGAATGTTGTCAATGCCAAAAAAGAATAGGTTGATTTTAATAATGAAATCGAACTTTGAAGTGGAACACCTTAAATTGTCATTGAAGATCGAACTGCTGCAGAAATTGAGGTCAATCCAGAGATGTCAATTAAAAATTAGCTAAGATGATTGGTTCTTATAGTCCAGGGTTCAAAGATCCATTACAAAGATTAGGAAGGTTTAGAAACATGGTATATGGCTTCCACACGAATCAAATTAAGGAACAAATTGGCATGTGTATGTATATAACTCATGCAAGATTAAATTAAAGCACTAGGATGAAAAATTGTCGATAACTCTCTGTATAGCCCTGTTCTACTTATCATCTGATTAGATCTTTGCAGGATTATTTAGATGGAAGAAAATTAATAGCATTAGTGAAAAAAAAGGCCATAACAGAGTATTTTGCATCAAAGTCTATGAGTTTTCATAAACGCAGAATCCAAAACTCGCTAGGAAGATGAAGGAAAATCGCATTTGTCGATGAAAAATTAATTTTTCATGCAGTTGTTAAAATATACATTTTTTCTTAATTTCAAAAACATATTTTTGGGTAGACCTAATGTACATGATAATTGCAACTACAGATTTTGTTTATTTTTTCCGAAAAAGCAGAGAGGCATGCAATTTTGTAAATCGAATTAAAATAGGTGACATTTTTCTTTACCTAGTAATGGCCTGGATTCACCCGTTGTGGGTAGGACATTGTCATTAGCTGACAGAGACACAAACAGTGCAAATGGAACCAGCCATAAACACAGTGTGAAGTACGCCAACACCTGAAATCACATTTAAGAGATGAACATAGGAATACAAGCCGATGAAGGTGTCTGATACATTAGGGAAACGCTAACAATATTTTTATATGTAGGTATGTTCTGAGAATATAGTTACTAGATTTTGTCCCAAGAGGGATGATTAATTAATTAAGATAAATTATAGATGTCTCACAGAGACAAAACTATTTATATGAGAAACATGTATGGAATTCTTTTTATAGGGTGGTCCAGGGCTTATGACATGTATGAGCTGGTTTAAGTGATCACTCTACACAATGCAACATTTACCAATTCCACCATAATAACATTGTGTAGGATGATCACTTAAGCCAGCTCATACATGTCGTGAGCCCTGTACCGTCTTAAAAAAGACTTCTCATATAAATAGTTTTGTCTCTGTGAGACTTCTATAATTTATCTTAACCTGAAATCATATTTAAAAGATGAACACAGGAGTACGAGTCAATGAGGCCTGATAAACAAGGGAAATGCTAGTCCAATAGGTAAGGGAAATATTAATATGAATGTACCCTTCTCAATTTCTAACCTTTCTTTGTGTTCAATGTTGTGGGGTTGAAAATCATTAAAAAAAAATTACCTCTGAAAAAGCTGTAGGATTACTCCCAAAATGGTTAAAGGCCAGGTAGTGATTGAAGACTAGCAGTAGTAACGATGCCACAAAGCTCGCGCTCATGGGAGCCACGTAGGGGAACCCTCGCAGCAGCGAGGCATACAGGGCCTGCGCCAGGGCTCCGCATGCAAACATGGGCCAGGGAAGTCCCTCGAACACGGCGAGACCCACATAGAGCAGGCTGGAACACTTAAAAAAGTGGAGAGATTGACGATCAATCTGTCTAAAAGATGATAAAATAATGACAGCTAATATTCGACAACCAGTACAGCACTAGAATAAGATAAGTATAGCCCGGTTTTCCAAAAATGAAGAAACAAAGCATCCTAATGGCATTTATAAAAACTTTTTGAATTTTTGAAATCTAGAAATTCTTCCAGTCACCTATGTATTTTAAAAAACACCTCTCTTCTGCATCCTGATAGGCCAATATAATCAAGCGTGAAGATGTACCCCCAATAACTCACCTCATTCATTCATTCATCAATTCAACTCACCAGGCACCAAATCATAGATAATAAGTTAGGCTTCAATAAAGCATAATATGGTGGTCGTTTCTGATAAATCGTGGTGTACCCTCTATGGGCCCACAGTATCATATATGATACTGGGAGTTTTTGTCGAGAATATATTTGCTGGTTATGCGGTTTAACACAAGTCCTGGCTATCTGGACAGAAACAGTTTTACCGACGATAAACATCTGATTAATTTTTTGCAAAATGTTGAGCCGTCATTACAGTAACTTATATTGATTACGAAAAATTCATTCACTCTAATACAAGTCAAATAAAATGATAAAAACCACGTGAAAATTTGAAATAGAATTTTTACAAGATTTTTATCATTTCATTTGAGTTGTATTTATGTATGTATGAAGCGAATTAATTTTTCATAATTGATATAATTTACTGTAATGATAGTTCAACTTTATGCAAAAAATAAGTCAGGAAAATTGAAAAAAAATGCAATCTTTGATATCTAGGTGGGAATACACCTCTAAAGTATTTGCTAGCCTTGAGTCACCTTGTATGATACCTGGACCCAAAGAGGATACACAAATCCACTGACACACATATCCAACTGTCTTCCACCACGGTTAACCAGAATCAGCTATTGCAATATGAAGTGTAGAATAAATGGATCATAAAAAATGTTTAATATCTGGAAAAAACGTGTCATCACTTTTTTATAGGAATTTTTATCACTGTGATATGTTATATAATCTGTCTAATCAGAGGTGCACGATTTTGTGCAGAAATCTAAACAATAGTAATAAAAGTTATTTTCTTTCCTATAGAGTGTCAAAATTGTTAAACAAAATTCATTAGGGTGACGGCAAATGTTCCTAATATCGTTTCAATCTATCTCAACTTTTAAATCACTCTGATAAATTTCTTTTGAATTTTAAAGTGAGTGAACTCATACGTTCCACTTCCTAAAGTTTTAGTGTATTCGAATACATTGTGATTTTTTGTATTTTTATTATGAATTATTTGATTGATTTAATTAATTTGTTAAATGAATTAAAATGTACATTTTAATTATTTGTTTAATTATTAATAATGAATTAACCTTTTAAAGCTTTTGTTCTCCCTCACGTTTTATATGGTATTGTTATCTGGTACCTGTGGTTGCGTGGAATGGTACAAAGAATTATAGACAAAGCACTTAAAATTACTTTTAACTTAAATCGCCATACCAGAACCACTGACATATATGAAATTATCAACATGCTAAACTTAGAAGAATTGATATATATTGAAAAGATAAAAATGCTCTATAAAAAAAGAATAAATTATTAAAAACCAACATCATCTTGTAATATAATAGCAACATACACTCAAGATACACAAGAGTGAAAGATCATACGAGAACGGATATACCGAGAACAGATGGAGAACGGCATGCGTTCCTTTGTACAGCCTTTTAGTTGTATAATGGATTTCCTGGTGACATGAAGAAGATAAGTAATACACAACTCTTGAATAAGAATAAGAAACTGAAAGGAATTGTGTTGGATAGGAGATAGTCCGTAAATCATGATTGTTCAAGAATTTGGTGTGTTTATAATTCAAAATTTTTAAGTGTTAAATTTATTGTGCATAGTTTTTTTTGTATTACAGTTTTTAAGTAGATATGTATAGTTTTTGATATCCTCTTATACCAGTATGCAGTAAGAAAATGATTAAAATAATTAAATAAATAACCCATTTAGACTAAATTTTCTCAATAGTGTGATTTTTTTTAAAGTGGTATTGATACTTACATTATCAGCTACCAGAAATTTCACATTGAGTTTTAGTTTTGGAAAATAAGTTAATGCCATATGGCGCAATTAGACTCCTGTGTATCCTCAATGCCAAACGGAATCTACATATCGATGTTAGAAGGTAATTTTGCTGTAAACACCAAGATCCCATTGGCATATAGTCATTAAGGGTTTTTATTGTTTTAATTATAATCCTTTCATTATTTGATTTTAACATTGCTACAACATTCTTTTCTTAATAAAGCATTTATTTCATCAAAAATTTAAATGTTTTTTGACTCTAATTGGTATAAAAATAGTAAAAAGCTTTCTCACCCTGGCATAGTCCAGTGAAGCTGGCATTATAAATACAATTGTGAATAACATTGCACAAATAAAAAAAATAAAAAAATAAAGTACATACCAAAACTAGCCATGTGATGCATTTCTTGGCAGTGACGGTGTACTCTTCTACCAGTTCGGCCAAGTAATACAAGCCAGCAGCTGGAATGTCAAAACAATCTACTTACAGGCGACATCTTATGATTTATTTGCCATTTGCTTCAGACTACAAACTATATTATGGCCTTGTGATAAGAAATAATTACAAATATGGCAGTTTCGTGACATTTGAGAATTGAAACCTCAACTACAAGGTGACTGACTAAGCAATTGTTATGTTACAATGAACATGTCACATATATTTTTATATAATAAATGTAAATATTTAATTTTATGTATAACTGACTCACAGAAGGGACTTGAATTAGCTCTTTACTTTAGAATGAGATCTTTACTGGTAAATCTATACCTATAAAACTCAATGTCTGTCTGTTCTCTATACAAATCCACACCGTTTGTCCGATTCGATTCAAATTTTGCATACTTATGCTTTGGGACCCGGCGG
Organism: Agrypnia vestita; assembly: GCA_016648135.1. Classification (NCBI taxonomy): domain Eukaryota; kingdom Metazoa; phylum Arthropoda; class Insecta; order Trichoptera; family Phryganeidae; genus Agrypnia; species Agrypnia vestita. The sequence continues at coordinate 52,927 of JADDOH010001189.1, forward strand.
GTAACATAGGCAACATTTCCCCCTATTCTCTTACCCCTTCCCCTCCCCCTGACCTATTTTCGATGCGAATCTGAACCGTTTGACCGATAGGACTCAAAATTTGCATACTTATGCTTTGGATCCCGGCAGGTAACATAGGCAACATTATTCCCCTGTTCTCTTACCCCTTCCCTTCCCCCTGACCTATTTTCGATGCGAATCTGAACCGTTTGACCGATCGGACTCAAAATTTGGAAACTTATACTTTAGGACTCGGCAGGTAACATCGGCAACATTTTTACCCTATTCTCTGACCCCTTCCCCTCACCCTGACATATTTTCGATGCAAATCTGCACCATTTGACTGATCGGACTCAAAATTTGCATACTTATGCTTTGGGACCTGGCGGGTAACATAGGCAACATTTCCCCCCTATTCTCATACCCCTTCCCCTCCCCTGACATATTTTCGATGCAAATCTGTACTGTTTGACCAATCGGACTTAAAATTTGGGAACTTATTCTTTAGGACTCGGCAGATAACATAAGCAACATTTCCTCCCTATCTCATGCCCCTTCCCCTCCCCCTTAAATTATTCTTTGGGATCCAGCGGGTAACATATTCGACATTTCCTCCCTATTCTTTTACCCTTTCCCTTACCCCTGACATATTTTCGATGCAAATCTGTACCTTAAGACCAATAGGACTCAAAATTTGGAAACTTATTCTTAAGGCTAAGCGAGTAATATATGCGACATTTCCCGCCTATTCTTTTAACTCTTCCCTTCCCCTGATATATTTTCTAGGTAAATCTGTATCTTTCAGCCGATCGGACATCAAAATTTGGAAACTTATTCGTTAGGACTCAGCGGGTAACATATGCGACATTTTCCCTCTATTCTTTTAACCCTTTCCCTCCGCTTATATATTTTCGATGCAAATCTATACCATTCGAATCTAACCTTTGTTTGCCCTCACATGAACCGTGCAACGCCGGGTAAGGACAGATAGTTAAGCATATATGCAACGGAAGTGTAATCCTAAAAGGATGCTCAATGAAAATCTGGAGGGGGGGAAACACTTATTGCAGATCTAAGGCACTGAAGAACAATGCCAAAGACCTGCTATTGGTGAATGACAGGAAATAGGCATTAAGGCCCCAGACCACTGTCAAAAAATATTTTTTGTCATTATTTTTTCTTTCTTTTTCTGAAAGATGCATTTGTTAAGAATGCTCTCACCAAATATTTTAAAGAAATTTGCGAAATTGACAGAGATACAACGGTTTAAATTTTTTTGTTTGTATGTTGAATTATCCTTCAGCAAAACCTTGAATGCGTTTTTCTCAAAAGTACATTTTTCAACCTAGTTGACAGCGTAACAGAAAAACTATACATTCGATTTGCATGCGCCAAGTCGTAAACTGTTTGAAAATCCAGTCTCTATGGCACCACGTACATATTTTTATATAAAGGGCCCCCTTCTATTTTTTTTTAATAAATAATGAAAATTTTCTGTAAAAAATCGAAAATAAAATTCGCTAGTCCGCCATTATTTTATTTTTTTAGATATCGAAATTCCCCTATGTGATGCTATAAACCTATATGTCTAGTTTCTAAATCAATTTTTATTTCATTTTTCGGCTTAATAGCTGTCAACCACCCAGCGGCAAATTCGTCAGAGTGTCCTCTTGGAAGCAGCGTACACCGAAAACTATACTTAAGATTTGAGTACAAAAATTTGTATGCAGTCTTCAATATGTATATATATACTATGAATAAATAAAAAAAATACCATGTATCGTTTGCTTGAAAATAATTACGAAAAATACACCATCATACCGCGCGCACACAGTGGTCTGGGGCCTTAAGGAAACCAAGTCTCAATTTGGAAAGACAGTTTTCAAGAAAGTGTTTAAGGCCAGAATACAGAGTCAATACTTGATGATTTAAAACATAAAGAAAACTTTAAAAGGGTAATTTGCAGTGCAAATAACACTTTTAAAGCGTACTTCAACCTTTAAATCATTTACTATTGTATAATATAAGTATTGATGTATTATATAAGTATTGACTATTTGTTGCTAAAAAGAGAACTAAAAACCTACGAGACATTGATAGGAGTTTAAAATTACGGATAGAGTTTAGGCCAGCAGATTTTGGACCCAACTAATAATTTAAAAGAATGTGAATCCATTGTACCTGATGAATTCTAAAAAACAGAGCTTTATTTGGCTAATACGAATTAATATGTATTCTCTCGTAAACCATGGAGACCGAAATATTAATTACGTAAAGTGTCTTATTAATAACTGACATTTCAAAGTTATTTAGGATCGTCGACATCTTAGTACTCTAGAACAAATTTCTCTCACAGGGAGAACTATTTCGCTTTACAGAAGTCCACAGTATATTTTATTTATTCTCTTGGAAAAACAAACTCTTGAAGTTTTCTTACTCTTTGTAATGTTTATTTAAGATAGAATATTCTGATTATGGATGAAATCAATGTGCTTCTTCTACCGCAAATAATTCGAAATTTAAGGCCGGGGAGTTTTAAATGTCGAATTATACAAATAGAGAATTATTAAAGCGCTTTTATAGAAATGATTGAAAAAATAACGTTTAAGCTTAATTATCACAACCAATATTGCATTTCTATTTGCCGACATTGATATTTATTTTGATTCGCGTTGAGAACGACCGCACGTCACGTAATTTAATTATTTTAGACGAAGAAACATGAAAACATTAAATGAAGATACCAGTTAAGTTGGTAAAAAAGTATTTAAATACGTACCCAAAGAGACAGTAATAAATGATATCTGGACGACTAGTGCTAGAAGACTTATCAGATACATAAACCACATATTGATATTTTTTCTAATCTACGTAGAAAAATCACAATTGTTTAAGGTTAACATCTGTCAGATGACATTACTAGAATTTGGGGACTGAGTGTTGTACTGTAAGAAAATATGATATCCGATGAAATAAAATATATTTGTAGATAAGAACTTTCAAGGTGAACACAGGCTGTTAGAAAATAATCGAACAAAATTCAAAGTTTTGTGACTTTTCGGTAACACTCGAAATAATAATATCAGGATTTTTAATGCAATTTAGTTTTTCTGTATTTTTTCTAGTGTTATTTCTAGGGAAATCGCTCACAGTAACTGGCGTTTAGAATGACATATGTTTATGGTAGTGTCACAAACAAACGAATCGTTGATATGTGCGTGATATGTGCGACCACGAGGATATCATGTCATTTTTAATCTTTATTTTTTCCGTCTTACATACAACCGGGATTGACCATTCCTTTCTATTTTTTTTCTCGCTTTTGGGACCATACCCAACATCGAGCAGGGAAAAACAAGAATACGTCACACAAGTTACACTTGAATTGGGATAATTCGTTTAATTTGTGAATAAATAAGTAATGAATACAAAAAATGGTACATAATGTATAATTAGATTTCATTTGTCTGTGGACAAATGAAAAAATATTTGATGCCGATGAAGTATAATGAACCAGATGAATAAATGAAATTAAAAGGCCACGCGTATAAAATTTATGATTTTCGAAGACGTTGTGTTCTTTGTAAGGCATTATGAGATTATGAGAATGTTTTTTTATACAGAAAATGAAGACGTAAAAATTATTTGATAAGCAATAATAATTGTTACATTGCTGCTGGTTTATCAAAAACTAAATCGTATGAGTGCATATGTAAAAAATATATTGCATAAACGATCAATCTGTGAGAAAACCCAATTAATATACATATTTTTAAATCAGCGTTTCGAAACCTTAAAATGGTACTATAATCAATATTACCTAGATTTTATTATTAATTACACTCCCTTGTTGCGCTCGTAATGTCGATTGATCAACAACATAGAACATATAGAATCTTATAGAATCCGTGTGAAAATAATTTTAGTCGTTGGCTACACTGAAGTTATTGCTGTCAAACGTTTGACATGTTTTGTTGACATTATCTGAATAACTGTTTCTGGAACACATAATTAATTCAATATTGAAATGACTCATAAATATTAATTAAATAAGTAAAATCAGATAGTTTTTCACGAATAATGCGTCTGTCCATTGGTCTCAGCGCGTTAAGAATGTAAAATGTCCGAATCTACGCGGAATCACAGAGACCATATTGATAAGGGAAAATACGATAGTGACGGCAAACAGGATGTATTTCTTCCTGAAGAGCAATCAGAAGGAGAGATAAGTGACAAGTGTGATTTTATAAATGATACTGTAAGGAGTTTTGAACAACTTTCTTCGAAAATTGAGGAAACTGGTCCACAATGTGTTGAGCTTGTAGATCAGGAACCGTGCTCAAATTTTGAAAACATTGAAAGCGATCAGAATTGTCAAAATGTTTCGGGCAATATTTTGCCAAATTGTGTTGAAGATGCTACATACAATATTGGAATTTCAAGTATTGTGTCTGAAACAATTTCTGAAGATTCTACTTCATGTAAAATTGAAAATGGATCATTCAATGATTTGTCCAGTTTCGCAGATAAATGTATTTTCAATGGTCAACAAAGTATAGCCAGCGCAGATACTAATCGAAGAAATTCACTGCCTGAAGGCTTTCATGGCAATTTGCCACAAATCTGTAAAAGCATCCCAAACAGTTCTTCCTCAGTAAATTCTATAGTTGAATCTCCAAATAAAAATGTGGCATCTTCGAACAGACCGCCATCTTTACAAATGGAGCGTGCGAAGATCGCTCCCAACATGCACAACATATCGGATGTAGTCAGAAATGTACACGGATTATTTTCAATAGTTAAAAATGCATACAAACCAATGGAAAAAAATATTGGTGAAATTATGATGGCTACACACAAAAATTTGTCATCTGCAAAAAATGGATATCTACAGATGAAACAAGAGTCTAAATCTCAGCAAAATTCAAAAGAGTATCTAGAAAATTTAAGCAAATATAGCACTTTAAATTTATCCAATGAGAATGAAGACTTAGACACTAGCCTTTTTAGCAAATGTGATAAGTTTGCAATTGCAAATGACAGCAAAAGAACTGATATAAATAATTTGAATTTGGAAGATGAAAAAAAAGCGCAGAAGAAAAATGAAATAGAAGAGAATGTAGATGGAGGGAATCTTGTAAATGGAAAATCAGACAAGGGTTATAGCAAATGTATCACGGCCACAGAGAATGTTAGTGTGAGTCTAGATAAAGGAATTAGTAAATTAGAGGCAAAGATTGAAGAAAAACAAAATAACAGCTATTTGAATAGACATAGTCAAATTTTAGAAGAAAAAATTAGTACACAGATTGGGAGTTTCACCATAGATGAAGAATATTGTGCACCCTGCAATGGTGATGAAAATGAAGTGTTGAAAGTAAGTAATGAAGAGAGAAACGAAAAGATGAAAAAGGATTCGGAGAGTATGGAAGTATTGGAAGCTACAGTTTTGGAACAAAATGCTGAATTGGATGCCTTGAGAGCTGCACTTTTACAGAAGGATGCGGTGAAAAAAGACTTGGAGCTGAAAATTTCAAATGTAAGTTTTTTGTACCCATAGAAAATCAATCAAATCAAATGTAAGGTAATTAGGGTGAAGTTAGAAGTAAGCAGATTGCAAGCGCCTGCAGTGAGTACATTTTATTTTTTATTTATTTTATTTTATTTATTTCAAAAAATCCTTGTTTACAATGTATAGGTACTTAATAATAATTTAACAATAAAAATGTAGATAAGATTACGCAATTTTTTTTTTTTGTTAGATTTGTGGATTATGCCACTCTACTAGGCTACGCCTGTCTCAGAGTGGCGTTTTAAATATGTTAAATATTTTAGGCCCTATGTATGAGTAATTTTTCTGTCCATGTGTTGTCTTAGTTTTTGGTATTTCGTCAAGGTTTCGTAATGCTTGTCTAGTATTATGTGAATGCGAGTTACTGGTTGCTGTTATGTGGTTTGTGTTTTTGATGTAGAAGATGAGGGTAGACTTAACGAACAGCTGTCTAACGTCCAGTACATTAAATTCTCTGAATAGTCTGTCTGATTGGTATATAAAAGGTTTTTTATTAATGACTCGGAGCAAGGTTTTTTGTACCGTTATAGCTGGTTTTAATGTGGTTTTGTAAGTACCTGCCCAACTTGGAATCGCATAGTTCAAAAATGACTGGGCAAGAGCATTATAGATAGTTTTGAGTTGTTGTTTATTAAAAATATTACGTATGGATTTAAATAGATAAATGGGTTTTAGAAGTTTTATAATAATAGTTCAATGTGAAGTTTCCAGTTTAGGTGCCTGTCTATTATGATTCCCGAGTATTTCACACTATCTGCATTTTCCAAGGGGGTGCAAACACAATTTTGGTGTTGGCAATCATGCATAGTCAGTATTAAATCGCTAGATGGCTGCCCTCTTTCATCTATGCTGAATGTCAAATACTTAGTTTTTTTTGAGATTGACTGTTAGCAAATTATTTTCCAGCCAGTGTTTTACTATGCTGCAACCCAGTTCAGCTGCTTTGAAAACAAGATCTCGTGTTGAAACAGGAGTATTGTATCGTCTGCAAAAGTAACTATTTTTCCCCCCTTTGTTGGCTTACATAAATCGTCTATGTATAGGAGGAATAAAACAGGTCCTAGTGTACTTCCTTGCGGCATGACTTGAGGCATAACTTTTACGTAGACACATATTTTGTAAAAAAACATTGAAATAAAATATATATGACAATAATTTTGTAAGGAATGTTATTGGATTATATCTTTTATTTTAATTTTTCCAAAATATGTGCTCATGTAAATGTCACACTTCAATGCTCTCACAGCACGCCCCTGACGGATTATAACTTTGAAAAACCACTTGCAACTTTTATGTACAAATCAGTTGTTATTGAAATATATTTGGTTTTTAAAATAAAAAAATCTCTAATATTTATAGTGGAATATGACTACGTATATACTTTGGCTGTGTTCTTATGGTTACAGGGCAAACTATCTTTTGTTACAGCTGATTAGTTAGTGGTAACCCTTGAAATGTCTCATATCATGGAAAATATATCGCACAAGAATTGAAAATGAATCATAAATAAAGGATGTTTTTTTAGGTAACTTTGAAATTAAATAAAAAAAAAACTCATGGTAATGGCTATCATATTGACTTTATTGGATAGATAATTTTATGCCATTTGCTTTTTAGAAGTTTGTTTTTTGAATTGGCAGCACTCTTTCCAGCGACAGCCAGTTTGACAGCTGATTGAAAGTCCTTCCTTCCTTCCCTCCTGTAGATACTCGAGAATCTATAAAAAAAAAGGCATAGAGCGTAGACGTAATGACAGGTGACTCGATTATCCAATAGACTTACTTATCCAATGGATAGTGATTTTTCAATTTATCAGGTGGTGAAAAATTTCCAAGAATATTTATTAGTGGTATACAAATTTGCAGTCCTAAAGCACTTATTATTGCAACAGCTGGTTTAGTGGTTTAAATGAAATTTTGATTTGGCCCCTGCAGCTCTCCCGCCAGCTGGAGGCAAGCGTGATGCGATACGCGGTGTCGGAGCGTGCGGCCATGGCGGTTGAGGGGGCGCGTGCTGCTGCGGCAGGACGGGAGGCACGGGCTCTCGAGGAGGCGGCATTGCTGGAGCGGAGGCTGCGGGCCGCCCAGGCCGAGAGGACTAGAATCTGCGACATGTTAGATGAAAAGGTTTTTATGAAACAATTTTTCATTACTGGTACGTTTAATTCTATACCGGATTATACAATTCCAGCATCGTGACTACCTGAAAGAAAATAATAATGTATGTTTTAGTGTGAATTGGCAGATTCTATACACTAGTAATTTCCATTTGTTGTTTCTCTACACATAATTGGAAAAATGTTTTTAATTTGTACATATCCACAGGGCCATGAAGTATCTTCTGCGCAGAAAGAGATGGCTCGCCTCAAAGAAGAGTTGCAAGGATGTGAAATGAAGCTCAAGTGGACTCAGAACAAGCTCATGGGTGAGATGGAAGCTCACAAAGTAAGAGACAGACACTTACTATCAATAGTTAGATACATTAAATTTAATATATATTTATAACAATACCATTAGCATTTGTTTCCCTTATTAGCTTTTTGCTTCTTCCAGAACTTTTCAAACAATGTTTTTAAATTCATTCACGAACTGTTATATTAAAATTTCATCGCTGAATATAGTGAACGATTTGAAATTTCATAGTGTCACATCTTGTGGCTATAAATTGATCAGACTCGGCAAATTGTCGGGAAAACTGAATTGATACGGTTTTTTGATTAATTGAATGTTAACTATTCTACAGTTATTTGCCTGAACTGAAATAAGTATGAACTTCAAACGCATGTACCCGCGCTGTATCGTACCAAGTAGGAACACTGAGATTAGCATTAGCAAATATATTTGTCCCTATGTATATAGTTTAAACAGGGGTGCAACATTTTTTTATAAAAACTTTTAAATTACTTGATTATGGAATGCAATATATTTAAATGTAATCATGTATTAGCCGACACAACATATGTATGGAACTAAATAATTAAGATAAATACATATATAAATAAAATATAATATGTAGTTTTTATATGTGAATACATTGTACATTATATTGTATTGTTTAAAGGAAGCATCCTCATTGGCTGAAAGATTAGGTCACCAAATAAATCAGCTGGAAAGTGGAGCAAACAGCAACACCCATTCTCTGAACCTCCAGCAATCAACCGAAATAGGTATGATTGAGTTAATTTAGTCTTTTTTCTTCTTAAAATTTCGAGAATCTGAAATGCCATCCTATTTGTTTATTTTTTCTCTTTCAAAATGTTGTGTCGTTATTCTTCAATATATCTTTAAATCTTAGCATGTCTTGTGTTTTTTTTCCAATGAACCAATTTTTTCCAATGAAAAAATATACATTTTTAAAATCAATTGATCATTTTTGTGCTGGGTTCAAGATTCATAAAATTCAAATCATTGTATAATCAAAAATATAGTTTTCTTATGATTATTGTTTTTGAACATTTCGGAATTTTTAGATATGTATATGTATGTAGTAAAATAAATATTTTGCGAACTGTATATACAGTCAAACTCGGTTATAACGAGCTCGGATATAAGGAGATTCCGGCTATAATGAGAAAAGCTGTGAATTCATTTTGATTTTTGCATATTCCCATACAATCGGTCTCGGCTATAAGGAACGCGATTCCCGGATATATGGAGCAAATTTTAGCAACTCTGCAAACATATTTGCTTGGGTTACAGAAAAAAAGGCAAATACGTGTACTCGTAACAATTAACTTTTTCACTTTGCTTTTAAAACCGCTCGCACTTAATTAGGGTTCATTTTATGATGTACACAAACTTGTATCCGAAAATCCCATGTGCGCAGGCAAGCAATAGTTTACTGAAGGTCGAGAATACTGGTCATATAACTCCGATTATTGGGGATTTCCAAAATGTTTATGGTGACAGCTTATTTTATGCAGTTAACTGTATTAGAGCATTTAAAAGCCTAATCAGTTAAACGCGAATTGAAACGAATAATCGGAAACATGTTCACTAACAAACGAAAGTGTCTCTAGGTTCGGAAAAAGCCAAAATTATCAGCGTCAAAAAGTCTGTAAAAAGTTTTCACAATCGTCTTCTACCGTTTCATCGCTCTGGAAATATAAGGATGTTTATTTAGCTGCTCTTGAAAATAACATCACACAATCAAAAAAAATTGTGAAAAAAGTGAATCCCGGATATAAGGAGTCCCGGCTATAAGGAGCAAATTTAGTTGGTCCCGTCGCGTTCCTTATAACCGAGTTCGACTGTATATATATATACTATTTATATTACACTTACACATAAATGTGCTAGCTTCATACGGTCTGTGTTTACATTATACAGGATATAACAGAGCTAGTCCAAGATACTATGCAGGTAGATTTCTGCCTAAATTGAGTCAAACATGTTTTGGAAGTTTATTGATATTTCGTATTATCACTTTTTAATCTTTGATAGCCGCGTACAAATGGTAAAGTTAAGTGAATCATTCACTCCATTATGTTATGTATTTCATAGGGTAGGCCATTGACTACTGACCCATTTACCTTGAAACTTACCTAGAAAATATAAATAAGAAAAAATATTTTAAGCAAGGAATAAATAATAGGGTCTAAGAAATGCGTTGTGCAGATGATTTTGATTATTACATATTTCAATACTTACAACAATTCATTTTTCAGTGTAGCTTGATTGTGACATGTTTTATTGACGCTGAGTTTGACAATACATCTATTTCCAAAAATTTGATTTATGACACTTGGAGCAAGAAATTTATTTATGACATATTTTTGCAAGGGAAGTCTCAAAAGAGGGACGCAACCTTTTGTTGTCTTGTCATTTCGTTTTGTAAGTTTATATTTTTGCATGAAACCTTTATTAAAATAGGGAATTCATTTTGAAAAGATATCAATATAGATTATTATTTGGCATAGCAGAATTTATTTTAATGAGATTTTACTGTTTCAAATTTTATGGTTAAGCTTTAAATAATATGTACTTACTAACCCTAGTAGCAATGCATACTAATGCCTCAATTTTGGAAACTATTAAAAATCCAAGATTTTTGGTATACGATCTAGGACACATCTTCCAATTTTTTAGAGTATTTCCTGTAGAGAGGATGATAAACTGTAAAAACTGTCAGTGACTGGAAGTATAGATGGCCAGAGAGTGAGAGGGTGTTCTCTAACTCGATAGACAAACCTGACAAGGATCCTACTGGATCACATTCCATTGACCTTCTGAACTGCAAGCTGCAGAGAAAGGTGCAACAGAATCACGTAGGACATCAACCTGGGAGATCACTTAATAAGGAAACCGACTGGAAAAGAATTTTAAGCAATATCACATATTTACTACTTTACTTGCTGCAAAAATGAGGAAGTAACATTTGCATTCAGTGATAAAATTTAAAAAAATTGCACTTCAATTTCGATCATTTCCCTCGGCCACAATATGTATCGCTTACTTGTAGACGTCCAGATGAAGGAGAAGGAGGCGTCTGCTATCTTGGAGCGACACGAGCGCCAGCGCCTCGAGACTTTGTGCCGACAGCTTCAGAGTGAGTTGGAGCATCTTAAAGCTGCCATGTCAGCCAGTGCTGCAGAGTCTAGGGAGCTAAGGGCGCAGGTATTTACTTTATTTTTTAATTATTATTCTTCAGTAGAAGATGGTACATGAAGAAAAATAGGTCATTTATTATTACTAATTTGAGAGACATCTACAAACGGATTTTTGTTACAAAAGAGGCAGAGATTTGGATCAAGAAATGAATAATAATGGCAAGTATAATACTCGAGATAGAAGATTTGAAGAATACATGTAGTGCAGAATACAAGAAAGTGGCTGCTGAATAGGTTACCTGTAAGTCAACAATATTTGAAGTGGTTATTTTAGTTTCATTATAAAAAACAATTGTTACGCGGCAACTAAGTGATGTAGCCACCACCACTTCTCCATGGCCCGTCAAAAATATACTATACTACACATTGTAAGAACAGAGATTAGCTAAGACACGAACCATTTATTGAGGCCTCTGTGATTTTTCACAGGTATACGCATGGTAAATAATCTGTTATCAACCATCTTGAGTCGAGTACCAATCATAAAGGTACTCAATTCAAAAGCTGATGAATGATTGGTTATTGAATTGAAAATTAGAACTGTTTCTTGAATTACAATTTTTTTAAGAAAGTTTTGTTTGCCCCAATTATTTTAAATATTAGTTTTTAAATATAACTTTTATCGTGCGTACACAGGTACAGTAAAACTTCGATATAACGGACTTCGGATATAACATGTAAAAAATCCGGTCAAATGTAAAAAAAATTAAAAACGTCCTGTTAATATCATACATGGTTAAATTCAAATGTTGCTGCATGTAAACAATTTTTAGCGGCCATGATAATCACGTCATACGTCTATCACTAGAATTTGAGACATAATGCCGTCCTGCTCGTAGACTGCACCTAGCCGGTGCGATAGTATATTAGGGGATTCCCCGATATAATAACGTGTAGGTTTCTATGGGTATTCAATCTAATAACAATTATTGATTATTCGTCAGATAACGAAGTTCAACTATATTATACGCATTTTCGTAATTTTAGAGAGGTGATTATAAAAAAACAGCAATCTTCAAAAGTGCAAACAAAACTTGATTCTTTTTTCAAAACAGGATAACCGAAAGCAAGCGCGTCAATATCAAACAGCAGCGTCACTTCTCAATGAATTTCTGAAGACAATTAAGTAGAATTTCGTTTGTGTTTTGTATTTTTTATTTATATCTAAATACAGTGTACATATTTTCAAAAAAAGTTTTTTAATTTATTTTAAACCTATTTTTATATAACGAACTTTCGGCTTTAACGGACATCCCGTCCCCCCAATTAGTCTGTTATATCGAGATTTTACTGTACTTGCATGAATTTTTTTTTACTTAATAATAATATTTAATAATAAATAATATTTAATAATAAACTTAATAATATAGAAATTTTTTATATTCATAAAGCCATAAAAAACAATATTGTGCAGAAATTTTTACCATTTTCTTTTTTGTATTGCTGAAAGATCGTAAATTGAAAGTTCATAACTAGAGGAGCCTCTTATTTTGTTTTTCTCTCTGTGTTTTAATGTATTTTGGTTGATGCAGGTGGGTTCTAGCGCAGCTGAGTCTGAGGCGTTGAGAGATGCCTGCTCGGAGCTGCGCTCTCAGGCAGCTAGGGACTGCGAGCGCTTGGCTGCGGCACAGGCTAGGGCCGCCCGCGTGGATACCCTCTCCGCACACTTGCAGCAGTTAGTATAAGTCCTCGGCTTTTAATACTTTGACTGGCCTATAAAATCTTTTGAGACATAATTAAAGGTATAAGTGTGTTCATAATGTATGAAATTGTGTAATAGGCATGATGACAGTATTAAAGAATTAAAGAATAAGTGATTTCAGAGAAGAAAATATTTTGAAAGGATTCTAAAAAATGATCCAGTTTTAATATACACATTGAGATTAATAAGATTTTCAATAAAATAAAAGTATAAAATAGTGCAATTCTCCATTTTAACTGAATCACCAGTCAGAGCGAATGACGTCACGCCTAAGTACCCATCACCGTGTCTTTGAACCGTTACCATAGACACAATGAAATGTTTACTGAGGCTTAACGTTACGTAGACGAAATGACAGCTGCGGGCGTTTTTGTAGATGAAAATGCAATTATTTGCGTAAAAACTTGGTTTATTACTGAAATAATGTTATTTTCGTTAGTAGTAGACGTGTACCTGCAATATAGAATGTTATTTCAAAATCTGTCATCGTGCCTATTCTAAAGGCTGGTTGTTTGATCAGTAGTTAGAGTAAGTTAAGCAAAAAGTACTTCACCGTGTCCTGTTTGCATCATATTAAAATTATCTTACCATGACCTTGATTGCTCTGGGTCTTGTGACAACCCGTTATTCTCAACAAAAATTGAGGACATTAAAAATCAAGTTAATCTGTGAATATCATGTTACCATAAATTTAATTACTCATTAAAAAATTATCAAAAATATGAAAAATGTATGCAAATGTTTGAACAGTTAAAAATTGCCATTAAAAATTAAATTTTGAAACTGTTATGTTTGACATTTATAATTTTTTGAAAGTGAACAAAACATCAAGAAGACAGATAACATATTCTATTTTCTTTACCATGCTTCCGTGATCTTAACTGCAAAGTTAGTCCGGATGTAATATAGATAGTATAGATTATTATTAATGATTTGTCTTTCGTAAGAGCATTGCCAATTTCAATACTGTATGTATGTATGTGTACATAATTTAGTGTTTTTTTAACCTTCAGTTATTAAAAGCCTGTATTTAAATTTTGCAACATGACAATTTTTTTCACTTTTTACTAATTTAAACACATTGATTGATCGTACATTTATTCCTTTTATCAAGCTACTCTTTTGCTTAAGAGAATTCAAGCTACCAAAGCCACCGTTAGCTAGGCTGAAATCCCAAAGTGTTACTGATTAATGAATATGCATCGTTTTAATTAGAGAGCAAGAGAAATGCACCCGTCTCCAACAGGAGTTGGAGGCTGAGAAGCGGGGGCGAAGCGAGGCACTCGCCGAAGCGGAACTTAGTGTCAGACGGGAGGCTGAACTGCTACGGCAGGCTGAGCGGCTTACCGAGGCGGGGGTCCGTTTGCAAGCCACCTGCTCGGAAGCAGAGGCCAAGGTTTCTATTACTTGTAGTTTATACTAATACCAGGTGCATGCAGTAAGATCATTGAAGCGTGACTTTTATTTAAACAATCAAAATGAAATATTTATCTGTTAGAATATTATGAAATATTAAAAATCTGAACTGTATGTTAATTATTGTGATAAGAATATTACAAGATATATATCTTATTTCCATTTCATTTCTGCTTAGGAAAAAGTCACGCTTCTTGTTCTCACTGCACGCCCCTGATACTAGATAGTGGTCTATATTACAACTTCAATTTTTTAGTTTTATCTTTGCTTTAGGTATGATCAACTGTAAAAGCGGATCATGTATGAATTTTGTATAGACTGAATGAATTAAGAAATTGATCTTAAAACATATTGTGAAAAAGGTGCCCGTTGTTGTAAAATTCCAATTGTGTTTCTGCTGTTCCAGCCAAAATTTTTTCAGCCAGGATGTCATTTTCTAATCCTAAGATTTTGATTGTGATAATATAAAATTTTAATAAAATACATGGACTTGTTTCCCTCAATAGGCCCTGGCGCTGTCTGTCGACAATGCATCCTTACGTGCTGCAGCCGCACGCGAATCGGAAAGACGCGCGAGGGCGGCTGCATTGGCTGAGCAGGAACGCGAGGGGCGAGCGGCAGACGCGCGTGCACTGGCCGCAGCCGCAGCTCGTCACCAGCGTGCTGAACGGGCCGCGCTGCAACGGCTGGAGCAGGCGGAGGGCGATGCGAAGGCTGCGGCCACCAAGCACTCCAGTGCCATTAAGGTATGTGGGTTAGGTCGAGCTTACTGGATGTTGGATAGATGAGTTAGGTTGGTAGTTTAATTCTTGTATTCATATTTTTATTTTATTAATTTTAGGAGCTTAAAAGAGAGATCCAGCAATGGAAGAGGAAGTGGGAGAAGCTGGAGCTCGAGAGTCACGTGGTGCACGCTGCTCCTCCCAAACCAGCTCAACGAACGGGTGAGTCCTTTTTACTTTCCTTTTAAATTCACTATCTATATTTCATATAGAAATCCAAGGGACCCAAAACATTCTGAGCCACTTATGTGCAATATGCAGAACCCCTTAATTTTAAGTTTAAGGTACCAAAAAAAAATTTGAATTAGCTATAGGGCTGGTCGCACTTTGGATACGAATTATTATCGCACGTATTGAACGCGCACATTGATTGTGTGTTGTGTTGGTCACGATCAGTTTGTTTTCGCATTTCTCCAATAACGTTTGTGCCAAATGAGTAATCTATATCTTCGGGGAAACTCTCTTCTGACTTGTAGGCTGCTACGGCGTCATCGTCATCGTAGAACCGAATGAAATATATACTAGAAGGAACGATCTATTTAATAGATTCACAAATGCTGGGGAGAATCGAAATGCGATAGCTCATAACATCGGAAAAATATTTAAAAGTTTTTTTGTTCGAAGTACATAATTATACCTCAACTTCGTTAAACAAAATTATTTAACTTACAGGTATTTATATTTCTTCAGAGATTCTCCGCCATAATCTGCGTTGATGGTCACGCAGGTGATAAGTCGAATCACTTTGGTCCCGCAAACATTTGTCGCTATGTATCAAATTGACAATTTTTTCAATATCCATCGTACGAAATCGTAAAAATTTCCGAACAAATCCGGATCGTGTCGGACGTCGCATCTATACGTACATACACGCATTACTAAATCGTGTACAGTGTGCGATGTTGAATACCACTTTAAGGGTCAGGAATGTACTTGCGTATTCGTACATATACGTATTATTCAATTTCGTACGAAAACGCATCCATTGTGTGGCCGGCGTAAGTTTGCAAAAATCATAAAATTCATGAAAAAAGCCGTAACATTAATATTTCTGCAAATCTTTTAAAATCATTTCGTTTATAATTATTGAAAAATGATATGTAATACGTCATTTCTGACAGTTCAAATGGAAATAATGACCGCTAAAAATCTAGTGGCAACATATTCCTATCCAATAAATTATGACAGTTAGCAAGTTGAGTACGACTTTGGCACTAAAAATTTTTAATGGTCTCTAAAATTCATTTAAGAAATACAATCGAATTAGTATGTGTAGCATGCGTGTACAATGCACATTGTTTTATTGTGTTGGTGTTTACGGGTTCAAATATCAACACAACGAATGTGCCTCGTACACATGGCTTACACGTATTAATTTGATTGCATTTCTTAAATGGAAAGAATAGGGTTCTTGGACATATTAATTTTTTTTTTCACTTTTTTAAATTCCACCTTAGACGAGGTACCATGAAATACGTGAAGGACACTACATAAATGTGCAAGATTAAAAAGCCATGTGCAATTTTACTTTTCTATAACTTGCTAGAAAAAAATAAATTTATGATATATAGTATGTTGTACGATGACGACGGATCGCAACCACGGGTCGGGGATTAGAAAGAAATACTTTCCTTTCCAATCTCCGCTGATAATGATTGACAATATTCTGACACCCGAGATACACTGGGACAAAGTTAACTATACACAGTGGACAAATTGTACTTGCAGTTTTCCTAGTACGTCGAGTGCCGATTCAATCCGCAATTCTCCTGGCGTCGTCGAATCCGGAATAGTTGGTCTGTCTCTTCCTGAAGGCTAAGTTGAACTGAATTTGAACACACGAAGAAGAATGTCGGTTCTCACCGAAAAAAGTACATCGACACGCTTTTCAACTGTCACTGGGCGGATTTAAAAAAATTTGAATCCTGGCTAGCTGTTGGCGCAGAACACATCGGGTGCCAGCCCGACATATGTATTGATTTATTGCACAAGGGTCTAAAAACGAAGGTTTGAGAAATAGCGATTGCGCCAAGGTTAGATCGATGTATTCAAATTGTCAGGGTTAATCAATTTTAAATTAAAATTTTGGGTATTGTGTTTTTGAAAATTTCAAATTATGACGAATTTTGAAATATCGGGTTCAAAGTAAAGGGGTTTTACTACATAGGATGCCAATAATCTATGAAATATCTGAATCCTAGCATTTAAATTGGCGCTTTTGAAAAGCCCTACCTATCAATATCTGATTGATAAAATCATTATAGTATTCTTTTCTTGACATTTTGAACTTTTCACTCAGGTTCTTGCAGTTCACTGAGCAGTTACGAAGGTTCGTCAGCTCACCACAATAATTCTCAAACAGATTCTCTGGAGCCCATATTGGATGTACAGGTAAAAACATAATTAATCTTTATCACCGCTTCTTACTTTACTGAATTGAAGAATTAATCAAATATAAAAGCTACGTAAATAAATAGCTTTCATAGAGTTCAGGAAGGGCCGCTCGGTTGAGACCAATCTGATGATTTTCACAAATTATGTCACGGAAGCTCTGGACGCGGGACATCAGGTAGACTGTTCATATAATGACTTCGCCAAAGCCTTTGATACAGTCAACCATGATGTCTTATTGAAAAGGTTGTATGAGATTGGTTTCTCGGATGGTATGCTAAAATTTATGGCGAGCTACCTCCAAAATAGGAACCAATACATCTCCTACGGTCTATTCGCGTCAGAGTGCTTCTATACCTTCTCGGGTGTCCCGCAAGGATCTAACCTGGGTCCATTGTTGTTCTCGATTTTTATCAATAATATAAAAAATGTAATTTTAAACTCGCGCTTTCTGTTATTTGCGGATGACTTAAAGCTTTTCTTAAAGGTGTCAACTTTGGACGATTTTCATCTTCTCCAAACAGATATATCAAATATATGTGAATGGGGAAGACGAAATAAACTTTTGTTTAATGTTTCCAAGTGTTCGGTTACATCCTTCACTAGGGCCCAAAAAACTCTATTTTTTCGCTACAAAATGAACGACCAAAATCTGACAAGAACATCGAATGTTAAAGATCTAGGTGTTAAATTTGTAAGCAGCCTGACATTTCACGATCACATAGAGACGATCAGTGGTAATGCTCTGAGAATGTTAGGATTTGTTCTGCGTACTGCCAGGGTTTTCGAGAATACCCGCGTACTGAGAACTCTTTACAACTCCTTGGTGCGGAGTAGACTCGAGAGTGGCTCGATGATCTGGGGGCCACATGAGAGCAAGTACTCTCTTATGGTGGAGAAAGTCCAAAAGAAGTTTCTGAGATATCTCTACATGAGAGAGTACGGGCATTATCCTTGGCTTTACCCAACCGAGTTTCTCCAGGGTATGCTTGGCTACAATAGTTTAGAGACTAGAAGGAATGTGTATTTGATTACACACTTTTATCGATTGTTGCGCGGTATGATCGACAATACTGAAATTATGCAGAGCATTGGTTTGTATGTTCCTGATAATTACCTTAGACATCGTCAGCATAGATTGTTTCACATTCCAATATACAGGACCAACCTGCCGATGGTTATGCCTGTTGGAAAAGCTACAGCTATGCTGAACAAGATCGCTTTGGATATTGATATATTCCATGTGTCTGAGGGGGTTTTCCGAAGCAGGATTCTCCTACACCTTTGACCAGATTATACAGGTCACTTCTAATTGTTTAATAATTGTTTAATAATAAATTAGTATTTTAATACACAATATGTATATGTGTGTGTATGTATGTATGTATATGTATATGTGTATGTATGTATACATATGTGTTTATGTATATGTGTATATGGATGTGTATGTATATGTATATATGTATATTTTTAGATGTAAGTTAATAATATGTATGCATTGAACATAATGTTTGTAATGTACATATTATGTAATAAATAAAAATTGAAATTGAAATTGAAAAATTGAAATTGAAATTGAAATTGAAAACAATGGCGTAAAAAATATTTTCTATTCAAAATTGAATAAAGAAGACTCCTTTAAAGTTTTTGCTACCAGCTCTGAGATACCCAGTATAAGAAATAAGCATATATCCGCATATTCATATTTTCATACAGGTGGACAGACAGCAACTGGTGGAGCGCATCGTCCAATTGCAAAGAGCTGGCGCGCGCCGCTCCGAGCGCTTGGAATTCCTCGAGGGCCACTCGGCCCAGCTGACAGCCGAGCTCCAGAAGAAATCGCGTCTGCTGAGAGCTATGCTGGCGGCCACACCGGCAGGGGCACTTGCGGCTCCCGCCAGCGACTGCGCCAAGGTTCGATTCATGTTGTATTCAAATGTTTGGACATACTTGCTGGTGTGAGATAATCGTAGATAGAGGATTCACATAAAAATATTTAAAAATAATTTTTTTATACGTATGCTCTGAGAACACAATTATTGGATTTTTTCCTGTATTTGTATTCTCAGCGACGAAACCTATGTAGGTATACTATGTCGTTCAGAAAGACCGTAGATGTCTCTAGCGTAGACCATTCAAATATATTAATGAAACTGATTTAGAAAATGTGTATATGGTGTGGATGTTCTTATGAATGTTGTATTGTGTAAAGCGATCACTTAAGCCAGCTCATGCAGGTCATAAGCCCTGGGTCACCCTATAGAGACTTCCGTTCACATTTCCCATTAGCTTTGTCTCTGTGAGACTTATATTTTACTAGACTATAATTTATCATATTTTAAAAGCATATTAAAAATTTCTTTTTGGTTTCATTACTATTATGTTATGTGAGTGAACCTTGACTTCATATGCATTTTTCATATCATATTCATATCTTTATAGAGTCAACATGAATTTGATAAGTTGAAACTGTTGTTTTTCTTAGATACACAGTAGAACTATTTGTATTTTCTTGGGGCTTCCCAAATAT
Organism: Agrypnia vestita; assembly: GCA_016648135.1. NCBI lineage: Eukaryota > Metazoa > Arthropoda > Insecta > Trichoptera > Phryganeidae > Agrypnia > Agrypnia vestita. Next base: position 72,928 of record JADDOH010001189.1, read on the forward strand.
TAGAATGTATGGGTCATGAAGTTTCGGTTTAATTTGAATGTGGTATGTACCAGGGGCGTGCAGTGGGAACATCGCAGCATGACTTTTACGCAACCAATTATTTGGAAAAAAAATTGGAATACAACATATATTTCGTAATATATCTATCACAATTATTATCATATCATTAATATTTTGAAATATCGTAAAAAGCTGTAATATAAATATTTGATTTCTATTTTTTTTCTAAAATATACATTTATAAAAAAGTCATGCTTCAATGTTCTCACTGCACGCGCCTGGTATGTACATATATGTATCATGTTGCTTATGTTGTAAAATAATTTTACATCTGTCCATCAGGCCGGTTCAATTTGATCTTCACCACCGTGTCAGACAATTAAGATTACCCTTGAGTTGCATAATATAATTGGAATTCGACATATTTTATTTTGTTAAATCACAAATGTTCATAATATTGTTCCATAATGTCTCTTCATGCAAAGCCAATAAAAAATCAATTATCAAATGTTTTTTTTTTAATTTAGTTTTAGTAAGATTACTGTATTATTTTAAGGCTTTCATGCACTCATATTTTGGGGCTTCCATCCCTTTTTTGCAAATATGTTTGATGTCAAAAGAATGTATTATCTATTTTAATTCTAAATTATTTTTCTCCAGCCTGCAAATGGAAAGTCTGCCCAGGTACAATAAAAAATTAATACTAAGTCATCTTTTTGATATTTGCTTTGACTTGCCATTATCAACCTACGATTCCGATATTGCAGACGTCTGATCTTATCTTGTCATATTAAATTGATATTCTTTTCCAGGCGGAGATAGGTCGCCATGGTGGGATCATGGCTTCAGTCTTTAATCACGAGGTGTCAGACAGCTCCATGACCCTGGAACTATCATTGGAGATTAATGCCAAGCTGCAGTCATTGCTCGAGGATACGCTACTGAAAAACATAACACTTAAGGTACATTATCATATCATCATCATCCTCATCTTCACCCCCTTATCCTAGCAGGGTCAGGGACCTAAAGGCTCGACAAGGTGCTTACATATTCCCTTATCAAGACCCATCCTGTTTTTGTGCAATTTTTTCCGCACCTGTCGCCTTCCTTTCGGTTGATGGCAGGAGCATACTTCTTGGTGCTCGTTCCTCTGGCATTCCTCTATATGTAGGAGTAGGGGCACCATGCTGAGTGTGTGCCGTATGTCGGCACTTCTCACTCTGTCCGCCCGTGTGACTCCTGCTATCCCCCTTAGAAAACTCATCCCGGCAACCTGGATTCTTGCTCTCACTCTCTCCGTTAGGATCCATATTTGATTGTCATATATTAGGGTGGGCTTGTATACAAATTTGAAAACGTGTTGAAACTTAGCTCTAGTGTTGACACGACTTTAAGATGAGTTTGTGTGAGCCCCTCAGATTTCAAAATGAGGTATTGAGGTGTCCCACCTCACATGAGGTTAGGTGTGATGTTATCATGCGAGACGAATCGGGAGGCGCAGGCATGTCAGCTGCGACATAACATTCAAATACGAGATATTTGAATATGTTGCGACAAACACCGCTTGCCGTGACACCTGGACAAATGATGTGTTGTGTGACTTGGTCACGCGAGACAAATCATGAGGCGCGTAAGCGGTACTCGGCACATGACATCTAGAAGACGTTCTGATTTTTAAATAAAGAAATTATAATGTTTTAACATTTTAATAATAATAAATATGAAAAAACTTTGTTTACTAAAATTATTAAAACTTTATTTTTCGGCACATGCTACTATTATAAGTTTGTGTATTAAATGTTATAAGTGGGTTATATATTTATCTCAAAACCATCTGAGGCTTTAATAAACATAGCACATTTCATAGTAAACATTTAGTTAATTAATTTTATGCTGGTACTGGTAAGGTAAAGAGATTTATTAATTTCTTAGCCGCAGTAGTGCCAACATTCAAAAGTTCTGTTCAATTCATTCTGTCATGTTGGAGATTGTGTACCTAACCTCAAATTTCAAACATTATGACAGATTATTAAAATGCGAGTGTCAATAGTACAACCAGAATTAACTTTGGTGTACCTCATCTCATTCTGTTTTCTTCTTCAATAAAAGTAGTGCAAATGAGAGAGAAATATGTATTTCTGCATAAGTCATACAAAAGCTAATTCTGCTTTTACTACGAAGTGAAGCGTGTGAGTGTATTGTACTATATTACTTGTCCTGAAGTAGGGATCTTAGCTCCCGAAACATGTTGATATAATAAAATTATCTGTGGTATAAACAAAGTATCTTAAGTTTTTATTTATGTATAAAAATGGTGCCACAAAGTGATTTCCTAAAATTTGAAGAAGACATCAATATTTTTTCAGGAAAATATGGACACTCTTGGAGATGAGATAGCGAGACTTAAAGAAGATTTATGCAGAAAGCAGAAGAAATAATAGTTTCACTACTGCGCCCCGAGGCCATCTGGAATTTCGAACCCAACTCTGGGATTTGTCAAAATTCTCCATTCTTGAGAAACAAACCATGGGGCCCAGTTTATAGGAAGACGAGCAGTATTGCCATGTCACATTCATTTGTTAATTGTTTTAAATATATTTGAGATTGTATTAATAATTATTGTTCTTTGTGCTATTAATTATATTATTGTTCTTTATTGTCTAAATATAGGTGTTTTTCTGTGTAGCCAAATATCCATATACATTACTAATGTTACATATTGTATTACTTTCTTGATGAAAATGGCACTTCAATCATTTTGTCATTAGGTTGCCAGTAAAAGTGATATACATATTTCTCCCCTTTCTTCCTTAGAGTAGGATATTTTTGTCAAGTTCGTTTATAATAATTATGTAAAAATTATATTAATCAGGTCAATCTTGTTTTGTGTACATTTTTCAATATAAAGTTTCATCCAATTTTAATACATGTAGCACATTTAAAGTTGAAAAATAACTACACATACATTTTTTTATTATCAAATTATTTATTTATTAGAAATAGATTAATTTCTCAAAATAACTTTAAAAAAATAATTTTCTTATAATTCTGATCATTTTAGTTCATTCAACTTCAACTTTTGTATGAAGACTAGTAGAATACATAATTAAAACTCACTTATTTTTTGGATTTTTTTTTAATATGTCTTGAACATCTTAACACATGTATATCTGATCGCTGTAAAAAGTAGTCGATTTGCCAACTAATTTAGTTCTTATTATAATCCATTCATGTACTGTAATTTTACATTGTAAATAGCACTTGTTACTTGTAAAGATGTACTATTCCAATCTTATGATACCTTGTATTTAATTTAAATTGTATTTCATTGGCCTAGGTTCGGTGGTAACACATTATTTTAATTAATTTATATCATTAAATGTATTGTTTAATTTTATATAGATCTGGAATAGAAAGGATTTTAATGAAGTTTTAATTATTTTTATGTCTGATTGATTTTCAAAGACAGCAGCCCAATATAAAACGACATATCTCCTGCAAAAAAAATTATATTCAATACTTTTCCTACACTTTTATGCTTAAATAACTTCTAGAATATTATATAATATTATTTCACATTTTGCGAAAATGTATTTATTTCAAAAATCCGGCGAAAATAATTCATACTTTTTTACATACGTATAACATTTTACATGTACCATTGAAGCCAACATGGGAAATAACGTAATCCATAATAATACTGTTCTAATAAGACTTTTTTTGGATATTGTGTTTCTAGCCGATGTTTTAGTTCCCATTGTAGGGTCCATCATTAGGGCTATTGTGATGATGGACCCTGAAATGGAATGGGATCCGGAAAAAGAGTCTGAAAACATTTTTAATTGTTATAATTTCTAAAAGTTGTAACTAACGGAGTAGATTGTTTTTTAAATTATTTAGTATTTTTGGTGACAAAATATGAGACATTTATAGAAAATTAGACAATGCCTTAGTAAATATGAACAGCTGTTTAATCAGCAGTAAGAGTAATAGTTTAGCAACAAAATATAGTTTTTTTGCGAAATACTATGCTTTTTAAAACTATTACTACTAATCAAACAACCGGCCGTAAGTCTTGAAGTCAAGCAGAAAAAACTTTTGATAAACGAGAGAAATAAAAATATATTCTTAAGCCAACCATTCCAAAAGTGAAGTAGGGTGTTGTCTTCTGAGTTTTGCTGCGCGTTTTTTAGTAGGGCTTTTATCTATTTGTGATCTGGATATCTCTGTAAGTTTGTATTGCTAAAATCTATTTACGTAGTAGCTTTAGGAATCCTTGTTGCGATGTAACGGAACACAAAGTGTCAGGCATATCTGCCAAGGGGTGACCTATCCCTTGTTATCCTTGGTGGGGATTATTATTGACTGTATTTATATCATGCATGTTTGATTTTGTGTGTTGTGTTTTCCAAAGAACCATTTCAAATGCAATAAGAGTTATTTGAGGAAAAAATCTCTGTACAGAGAGATTCTTGTGTTTTCTTTGTTCATATGTAATATTTGTTTTAACTTTTTATGAAATGTTAAAAAAATACAATATCTTTATGACAAACAATTTTTTATAAGCAAATTAAAAGATGATTCCACATCTAAATTGAAGCCATCTGTGTAATCAATGACTATGTTAATTTCATAATTTCACAGGGGTAGACAGAAAGTGTGAAATGCTGCACCGCTCTATCCTGGTGTACCACTGTTTCTCTCATTAAAATGAATAAATCTTCTAGCACATGATCGTTGATCGTTGAAGCTTCTATTGCGAAGCGATCATCCTTTAATATAATTTAAGTGTTTGGTATGTAGTTTAAAAAAAAACTATGTTGGTTAAAGGACTGTATTAATCAGAAATGCTTGGCGCTTACATTGGACTGTTAGACTTCTTCCGTGTAAAGTTATCTGGACTATTCTGCAATATGTCTGTAAACTCTCTGTTGACACTAAGGTTCCATAATAAGAATTGTTGAGGTCAGAACCCGTAGCAGAATATTCCAGAAAATTTATACAAGAGGGTCTATATCCATATTTTCATTTGCAAACAAAAATACATCAGAGGCTTTGAAAAAAATAATGATGCGGAGCGTTATAGGTTTCAATAATAAATATAATACATAAACGCCACAACAATATTTTTGTGTGGTTATCTTTTCCATTTTGACATTGCATTTGAATTTTCTGGAAGTATTGGATTGTCATTAAATCACTTTTTAACATCCTCTTTATTTTTAGTTTTAGTAAATAAATTTGTTGAAACATTCTTGTATTAATTCTATTAAAAGTTTTATATTGTGTATTTAAATCAACCAGTTGGGCCAGGCTGTTTCCATGTTCCTTTAAAAGGCCTTGAAATTGTAATGTTTAAGAATTGTGCACTATGATTTTTAATTATAATTTATTTGCATTGTTATTACTCGCTTGTTTATTGTATTTGTATTTATTACCATGGGTCACCATATTGGTTTGGGCACGGGGGTTGCAATCCTCAGCAATTGGGGAGACAATGAGAGAAGTTTTAGAATCCTTGAATAAGATGAAAAATTTGACTGTAATGAAGCGAATCTACTTTTAATTCCTTTACTTGTATTCTGCATTTTCATGGCATCATGAAACTGGCCATCTCAAAACTCCTCCGCTGATTGAGGTCTTCCTCCCATAATAAACCCACATCCTGCAGTTCCGAGTGAAACCTATTGCGAGTCGTCCAGGCTGCCAGGTTCCTACCCAGCGGCAAGCAGTCAGTATTTTGAAAGAAGCTGTATTTAACTAGAATTTTTATGAAATAAATCAAAATGAAATATGTCCTATAATATTCCCACCACAATTATCATATTATTTAAATTTTAATATTTATAACTATTTTATTTAGTTTCTAAATTTCAAAATATGTGTTTGTACAACACAGGCTTCAATGTACTGACAACACACTCCTTCTACTGTGTGTATAAAGGGCAGAAATCTGCAAAACACGACCCAGGCATGTGAATCTCTTCTTCTTAGGGCTGGAGATCCAGGAATTCTCAATCACCTGTGATACTGGAGTTGCCCACAATATTAATCAGGGTTTTTCATAAATTAAATTTTCATAAAATAAATTTTGGAGCAAACACGGCTGTAATTTATTGAGGAAATGAAAAACTTTTTTGGATGTTATCATTTTATTGAAAGACAAATGTAATAATTTGTTTCATGACAAGCCCAACTGGTGAAATGTAATTTTATGATTATTTTATACCTGATCTGTTCAAGTAGGTATATTTCTAGTCTGTATCTACAGAAATAATATATCAGTACATTTTTATTACAATTTGGACTTTTATTACTTTATTTAAAAGCAACCGTGGCAGCCCACGTTTAGCCATCCATGGCATAGAGCAAAATACTTCTACAGAGGATATCATCAACGCAATCCACTTGCAGACTCACAATGAAACTGGTCTACCACTCGATGAATTAAAAAAACTTGTCAGTTTTTCACATAAATCTGGCCCACGTACAGGACCTGTACCGTATATTTAGAGTATCACCTTCAGTGAGACATACTCTTATCTCCTGCTCTAAACTTGCTCTGGGCTGGCAACTAAATAAAGTTAGGGACTGGATAGATTATTCAAGATGTGGACACTGCCAACTTTATGGTCACATTGCATCCAGATGTACTGTTGATACACCAACCTGTTCACATTGTGCTAAAACTGGACATAATCCTGATGCCTGCCCGACTCCTGACAAGTCTGTAGACTGAATTCGTGTGTGCCACCTGAAAATTTTTCAGAAAACCTGCTACACATTCAACAGGAGCCAAAGACTGTCCAGCTCGCCAATACGCAGAAACCCTCCATTATAGAGAATCGATTTTAAAAAAAATTAAAAAGTCAAAAATCCAAAAACAATTTCACAGTTTACAACCAAAATATTCGGAGTATCAATACTAAAATGAATAGTTTAAGATACAAAATCTCCACAACTTCTACTTACGATTTTCTTTTCTTCACTTGAACCTGGTTATCCGATAATATCACATCAGCAGAACTTGGTTTAACCGAATATAATATCCTTCGTTGTGATCGATCTGCAGCATCTAGAGGTGGGGTATATTGCGATTTGATTTGACAGTTCGCTTGGCGCACAAAACATGAATTGAAATTGCTTGCAACTGAAAAGTAGAATGTATGTAACTACAATATTTACGACGTGGTAATTAGGAAGCGTCCATAAACTATGTGGTTCCATTTTGAACTCTTTTGAACCTCCCCCCCCCTGCCCCATATAGCCCTAACGTGGCTTTTGTTTTGACCTCCCCCTCTCCGAGTGGAATGTAGTTTTTTCCTATTATTTCCAGAAGACATTTTGTGCTGTTTACTTACACAAAACTATTTTAACAAGACTATAACAAGACGTTTTCATAATTCATAAGAAAAAAATAAAATTATTAAAAAATATATAAAACAATGATATTAGTTTTATATTTTTTCTTATAATTATTAAAATTCTGATCAGAATACGGGATCGATAAAGATTTATCGATCCCATATTCTGTACCGTTTTCATTGTGCAAGATAAAATAAATGGAAGAATTATGTAGCTCGACCTTGACCACCCCCCCTCCCCCCACGTGGCCCAATGGCCCAGTGTAGCATTCTATCTACCCCCCCCCCCTTTGATAAAGCCGCATAATTTATGGACGCTCCCTTACTGATTTAGATTCGGTTATTTTACTTTCCATCGTGATCATCATTTCTCCGATAAGTTATTTAATTATCGATCCCTCTATTTCAGGATAACAAAATTGTTATAATAGCACACTCAAAAATAGACGGGACGTACTTATTCAAGTAAGCGTAAAATTTCTACGACAAATGTCAATGAAAAACCAAAAGAGAACTAAAATACCTTGGTGTAATAATAGACCAACACCTAAAATGGCACAGCCACATTAGCGAGTTGGTCAAAAGAATAAGGAAATGCATATATATGTTCATAAGATTGCGTAACACACTAACCATAGATAATTTAAAAATGGTTTATTACGCTTCTGTCCATGCACTACTCCAATATGGAATCATTGGATGGGGAGGGGCGTATAATAACATCATAAACACAGTGAAAGTAATCCAAAGATCAATTATAAAAGTAATATTAAAAAAAGAAAAACCTTCTCTACACAATTACTTTTCTCTAAATTCCAAGTTCCAAAATTAGAGAATGTTTACAAAAAAACGTCAATTATACAACTAATTAAAGAAAACATAACTGCTAAATTTGAAAAAAACACATCATTAAGATTCAAAAATAATTTTAAAATCCCAAAATATAATACCAAACTGTGTCAACAAAACTACATATACTTGGGCATAAAAAACTTCAATAACCTACCTACAGATATTAAGAAAATCGATGACTTACAACAATTAAAGAAAAAAATAAACCAACACTTTAGATCGATACAATTTGACAATGCATAACAAGACATATAGCTAAGGAACAAATAAGCCAAATCCAAAATAAACTAATAAAGTGTAAGCCCCTCACCAAGCACATGAGCAAGTCTCATTTTTGGAGAGGCAAAGCAATAAAATAAAATGTATCTAAGTAGATTGTAATAGACAAATGTATTATGATTTAAATGTAGTGTTAATATTAAATAATAATAAAAAAAAAAAAAATACAACTTTTGACTGTCTTACTACACATTATTATTTTATTTTATTTTGTTGTTGTATTCCTTGACCAAAACTAAGATGGAGCGACAACATTCTCAAAGACATCTCTGCCTTGGAGCTTCCGAACCGAAGAGAGCTGGCACCAGACCGAGATGAGTGGAGGACTCTCGAGGAGGTCAAGACCCACCAGGGGTTGTAGAGCCAAGAGTGATGATTCCTTGAGTTATTTATGAGGATTATAAAAAATACCAGCTCAATATCATACTTAATTATTAAATAGTTTTAATTTATTTGAACAAGATTTTTGGGGTTAAGTTGTGCCCCGTTCCGAAACGGGAGGGTTAAATAGGTTTGCCCGCGGCCGTCGCCTCCGACCGATGCGCGCCAGATATAATTTTCCATCTCCGCAACCCACGGCAGTTACTAAAACAAACGCTGACCTCCCGACCTTTGGCTCCTGAGATAAGATTATTTCACTAAGTCTTTTATTACAAAATAAGTAAGTATTTTCCACAGATATTAATTAATAAAATGTGGAGCTGCTCAAAGTTTTCATTCATGCTGCGAATAATTATGAATGATTATTTTTATTGGCACGAATATTCGGGAGACGCTAGTGCACGGTGTCTCTGACATTGAGAAGCACATTTTAGATCATGTCTTTTATCAAAATACAACACTATAACAGTGATGTCCCCAAAACAATTATTAACTGATTCACTAGAATAATTTTCGTCAACGCTTAAATTCCTTGCGTGGAAAAACGGGATTATTTATATTTTTTAATTGGTTCAGCAACATTGTAGATTGACATTTCAAAAAAATGCGCAAGTTTAATTTTTTCAGAAGCATCGCCAATTTTTTAAAACTTTTTTATTTTTAACGCTGTAACGGGCCACGAGGCCCAATTACTATAGCGAAAAACAACACAACACACAACAACACACTCGGGCTTGACAAAAATCTCATGGCGGTGTTGTGACCTCATCGAAGCCAAAACCCCTGTCGTGAGAAGATAGTAGTTCAGTTTCTATTAGTAGGCAATATCTACTGGAATACTAGGTAGTACTATTTGAATGATTTGGTGCTGAATGTGACAAATAATCAACAATTCTAAGTATTATGATACATACATAATAGGTACCTATCTCAATACTTGATTCTATTATAAATATTCAGCAACTAGTGGTCTTCCATTTTACAACCGGTTCCCGCTAACCGGTGCCGACCGGTGTAAAACGCAGTCACAGTTGTATCATTTTGCATTTTATATGGAGAAGATGATTATCGATCTTTGCTGCTCTTATAAATACCTACTCTCGAGAAACCTGGACATTATCATTATTACCTACATAATTTTATAGAAGTAGGTTCGTACTACTTATTCATGGGGACATTTTCAAAACCAACTTTTTAACGATGTACTCGATAACTCCTTTAGTTCTTAGTAGACATCTCAATTAAGTTCGTTTACCTACTAGCCTTATCCGCCATCTTGTTTCAAAATGGCGGCCGTTCAAAAAACATTTCAAATTCAGAATTCCATTAGTATAGAACGGATAAAAAAAATAAAAAACACGCTTTCAGAGATGAAATTGATTCCCGAGATTTTTTTTGTCAACAAAATAAAATAAAAACTACTTATAAAAGATTATTGACTCTTCACCAGGGCGGTGCAAGGGATAGGTTGCTCAGCTTATTATGCTCAGAATTATGTTGCACTTAGGCCCGGTTGTTTTAAGTTGGATTAGAGTAAAAGTTCGTTTAAAGCATAGATTTTTACGGAAACGGATTGTTTGATTGGTGGAGAAGCAAAAATCTGCGCTTTACACGAACTTTGACTTTGATCCAACTTGAAACAACCGGCCCTTAGTTGTGGGTATCTACACTTAATGTGCAATACAACTAGGTCTCGTCTCCAGAATGAAGCAGTGTGCTTTGTGAGTCAATATGACATCAATTACCCACTGAACATTGGCGCCTCGTGGAGGAAGCACTTGACAAATATCCGTCCAAGTGTCCACGCGCGATATTCATCGATAATCTGTTAATTCGCGAAAAAACTAATAATCCTTCACCATGTCTATAAAATAGTAACCTTTTGAGCCTTGGTTTTCGCGAAAATCGCTCCGGATGTTGAAGTTTGTAATTTTTTGTTCGATGTCTGGACGTAGTCGCCATCTAGACAAGAAGCTGGAACCTTTCTGTGTGAGGTTAAATTATTCCAGGAATAAAAATGGATTAACAATTGTGGCCCCACGTAGAAAATAAAGTTGAAAGAAAAACATTTTATTCGATAAAGTTTATTTATTTTATTGATCAACGTCGGTGTGGGATCTTAGGTAGGTACATAAATAAATTTTAATGTATAATAGAATACATTTCTTCAGCGAACACCAGAGTAAAAGTTGTAAATTTCGTAAATAAAAAAATGCGTTCGAAAATTTCCTACTAAAAACTGTATACAAATGGGTCAAGTATAAAGATTTATTCAGAATTCTCTTTCCGTAATACAATGAAATATTTTCTTATAGGAAGTAAAATAGACTAAAACGTATCACATGATAACCAAAATAAAATATGAAACCCAGCGATGTATCGGCTGATACATCATTTTGTTTAACTTTCAACGTAAAACATTAATTTTCTTTTTAACAGAAAATGCAATTTAAATATCAGTTTGAATTATGTTGGTCATTACAATTACTTAGCTCTAAATTATTCAAAATCTTGAAAAAGAAATATTTTCATCTCTACTAAAAACAATTTGTAAATTGGTCTTCAGGACTCATTCTGATTTTTATCATTTTAGTGTCTATAAACCGGTGTTTGTTGGATACGTGACAATTAATCGTTTAATACGTTAAACTTTGATATTGTATAAATCCATAACTATTGATATTAGGTCATGGTTGCTCGAACATTTTCCACTCATAATCAAGGCAAAAATTCACCTGTAAAATATTGTGGACGAGCTCTGTTACATCCTGTATATAAAAATATACGAAAGAAAGAAATATAAAATATGCATCAATTCCATAGTTAATAAGAGTTCTGAATTGGAAGCTATTTTCACCAGAATACTTATTTAATTCCCGCTATTTATTTTCAAAAAGTAGTCGCATAGAATGTCGCGCCGCCACTGCGCTGATCTCGCTGCTCCCGCTCCTTATCGGCCCCGCGCTCCCAGTCCAGTACCACCCGCCTCCGATCACGGAGACCTGTGCACCCGAGTATTGTTATTCTTTCCTCTAACAACAGTGTCAGCAAGAAGTAGTCCAAAAGTGTTACTTTTGTCGGTCTCTAGAACCAGCTTCTAGTTCCGAGCCGCGCAGGGCTTCAGCGAGGTCAGTTCCGCGTCCGGGGCCCCTTGGCTGGAGCCTTTCTCCTGCCCGGTTCCCTTGAGCGTCGGCGTCGTGCAAATTCCTCGGATCATCGACTTCTCTTCCCTGGAGAGTGATAATAGAATTTATTGGAGTTTCCCTCGTTTATTTATAGATTTTCTTTTAATGGACACTGGATTCTGTTATTTCAGTCGTCTAGTTACTATGTTACTTGCATCCGAGTCGATCCTTAGTTCCTTAAGAGTAGTTGATCAACATCTTCTAAGTTCTTTCTTGGGTTTTTGAACCTGACGTCGCATTCTAAGTTTTTTTAAATATCGTATATATGTATTTCAGAAGTTCTTGACTTTGGTCATTATTTGAAGGATGTAGTTTTGTCTAGGCCTTCCTCTCTTCCTACATTTCTGGGGCATGGATTCTATCTAAGAATATCGATGTTATTTATTTATTATCCTTGCGCTGAGGACAGAACTTCTTTATTTGTAATTTTTTCAATTCAGCTTGTTTTTTTGAATGAATTCTAAATACGTTACTTACCAGTAGTAAATTACTATCTAATAAAACTAATTTATCACCGTGCCATTGAACCGCAGGGATAGGCAGAGAGGATAAAATGCCGCACTCTTCACACCATCCTTGCACGCTATTTGGTTGTTAAAGTTTTTAACAGGACAATACTTCAGTAATTGCTTTTTCTGATCATGCTATGTCTTTCGCGGAAATCCTCTGTTCCTTTAATACTAAATATATGTTAATTTCATAGCTTATTTGAGTTATTTTGCTTATTTCAATGTATGTTCTCAAATAGGCGGTGATATTATACGAATAAAAACTACATATATATATAAGATTAAGAAATTCATTTATTGAATTTATCAGAATGCATGAAGTCATGTTTAAAATAAAAAATAAAATCCATGCAACTCTAATCTGAGTTCCAGAGATAAAATGTACGCAGGGGATATTCATATTAACAATCACTTACGTGTACACAAAATCTGTCTATAATTTCAAACATTCTTTTCATTTATTTTTGACTTGTGTTCCAATCCAACTTTTATTCTTTCTGCTTGTTGCATTTATTGTTTTGCTATTCTTAGTAACTCATATCTTTATATAAACTTTGATATAATGATTAATTCTCTCCATGGTCATCCTGTAGACATTAAGAAAGTCTTCAACCATAAAATAATCAACTCGACGACGAACAGACATACGATTTTCAGGCTTTAAAAAACAGTAAAAAAAATTAGACTTGATTAAAAGTTAATTGATCTTATGCCTTATACTGGATTAATTCTGAATACCTGGTTCATCTTATGCCTTATACTGGATTAATTCTGAATACCTGGTTCATCTTATGCCTTATACTGGATTAATTCTGAATACCTTGTTCATCTTATGCCTTATACTGGATTAATTCTGAATACCTGGTTCGTCTTATGCCTTATACTGGATTAATTCTGAATACCTGGTTCATCTTATGCCTTATACTGGATTAATTCTGAATACCTGGTTCATCTTATGCCTTATACTGGATTAATTCTGAATACCTGGTTCACGTTCTTATTCATTCTTGGTCGATCTTTTGTCAAGGAACTTCTTCATGGCGTGAGGAATTTCTCTTTGTACAGATGCTCGTAATTAATGGGTAATAATCTCTCATTAGTCACCGTCTGGAAACGTGTTTCTTAATTTTTTTCTGGAACCAATAGTCACGATTTTTATCAATTTTTGATCAGTCGGCATTTTGAAATATGACAGAGGATCAGATTGTCTACGGAACTCAGCTGAAATATTTACAAGGTCAATCTTTTTATACAAATTTGAATTCCGAAAAAGTTCTTAAGTTATCGGGTCCAAAAAATCCAAATAATCTTAGATAAACTTTTTAACAAAGGGTGGTTTCGGGCCTCCTTGTCGTAATCAACTAAAGTGTATTGAAATTTTCCGAAAATCACTTAACACTAATTGTGGGGTATAAAAGTAAAGGCAGCAATATCCAAAAAATTAAAAAAATGTTTTGAATGCAGATACCGAGGATTACTAATTTAAAATGTACTGAATCCTAGATTTTATGTATGTATGTACATATCCCTTACAAAATCATGTTTTCTATAAATTTAAAGGCTATGTTTCCTATAAAATCTCGAATTAGATATCCTAATTCTCAACGAGTGCATTCAAATTTTTTGCTTTTATATCCCGCAATTGAATTTCCATAGAAACCTACCTAAAAGTATGTTAGTATATTATATTACATTAACATATGTGAGATTCTGTACTGAAGAGCACACTTGCAAGACTTTAATAATAATCAATTAGTGAATATATATTATCTATTCTATATAAACTAAACAGACGGTAACGAAAGTGATAACATATAAACCTCTAATTTTTGCTGAATTTTATTCAAAGTAATATTAAAGATAAGTTTTGTATAGTTATGTCTACACACAAATAACAACAGATTTTTGTAATTAGATCAAATTTTTGTTCGACTTGTATGACCAAGACATTCATTAAAATAAATTTATATACTCGTTTATAATTCGGGGTATGTCTTCATATTTTTTGCAAATGAACAGTCCATCTATTTGGCTAATGCACTATCATAATTTATTATCTTTATCAATTTTTAAAATCATAAAGCTTATTATTTTTTATTTTATTTAGAACTTTTTTGCGATTTGGACACCCCATGAAGAAGTAATGGAAGACATTATTTGTTAAAAGAAGAAGTATTTATTTTCATTCGTGTTCTGTCTCTTAATTGTACCACTTTAAGGGTTGTGGTTTCAGGCTTTTCAACGTGCCAGAATCTTCTAAAGTGAATGTTGTCGCTTCTTTAATTTGATCGGTGCTTCTTTGCCTCCATAGTGAGGTGCACTTCTATCAAACTAGTCTCCAGGGATTCATCCCTCTTATAAACATGAAATGAAAACATTATGCCGACAGAGTTCGTAATTCGTCATTTGGCGAGAAAAACTTTATAATCATATAAAAAATGTAATTTAGTTTATTCAAAAAATAAAATAATTATGTTGCCTCATTGGCATTCCGGAGTTTTCAACTGTTAAATATTTGTTTTTTTCCTCACTGAAGTGTAACACAATATTTATAATCGTGAAAATCATATGTTTGTAAAATTCAAGTGATATTTGGAAGAAAACTCAGTGCAGTGTGCGACAGAGCGGATGCAATGAAGACTCTGCAAATAATTCTTATTCTGGGTGAGTAAATAATGTTTTCTTTAAAAATTATATTTTTGTTTTCTTTTGTGTTTATATTATTTCTTCGACCTGAAAATATCCACAGTCCACAAGTTGGAATAGTGTAGGTACTTCAGTCGGACAGGGGTGGATTGTATGAATTGCGTAATCTGTGATGCTCTTTTTCTTCTACCATCGTTTAATCAAAGAACAGATTTACTGTCATGCTTCACTATTATATTATGTAATCTATGGCTTCACTTCACGTTCAAAGTTAAGTTACAAATAATGATATGTTTCCATCATAAAATAAAATAGTATTGTTATATACATATATATATAACATAAAAAACATAAAATAAAAGTTCGGTCGTACTTTGAAGCAAGCACAAACTGCATGGACGTGATTGTTTTATTCTTTTGTTAATATAAAAGGGATAAATGAGATACCTTCAGACAGTTACTGTGATATCTAGAGTGCAAAGTGCATTTACGGCTTTTTTAAATGAATTCCAACCAGGTAAAATGCATCGGTTATACGTAAAAACTTGTGTGCAGTGGAGAGTTGCTGTAAGTATTTAAACCTATCAAATTCATTCGGAAGACATTAGTCTCGGTTCTGGTATTTGTGTGATGAATCAAGATTTTTCTTTTCCTTTTTTCTATTACGATATTTTCTCGCAACCATGTAACGTATCTTTGATTTTATTTTAGTTTATGTACTATTATTATTTAAATATTATTATTACTGTTATTATTAATGAAGGTTAATTATCGGGTCAAAAAGGTCTTGGAAAAGGAATACATAAATTAAATAAGAGCGAAATATTACGCAATTAAATATAATAAATATTTACACGAATTTAATGATAGGTTTGCTTTGGTGTGCGAAATTCAAATGAGAGCGACCTTAATTATAAAGCAGAAAATATGTTTGTCTGAAAAAGTAAAAACGCTCTAACGGTTGGATCGGGCGTCAGGAAATTTGCCCAGCCCGTTCTATTGGAAAATGTTGGATAATTGCGCGCGCAACGTCATTTTCATAAATATTTCACTACGTGCGTTGCCTTTAAATTTACATTAAACTATTATAGAATAATCGAGGATGCTATATTGTTTGTTAGAAAGAGCACTGGAATTCCGTTGGAACAGAGATTTTATTTAATAATACATTAAAAAAATATATTTATAAAGAACACTTGGGAGAATGCATAATATTTGAATGTGTTGAGGCTCGCTTTGAATACATAATTTATGATGATTTGTTCCGGCGTTTTTTGTTTTTTGCAAGCATTTTATCCAGGGTTATTCAGTGAAAAAATATTATATTAGTATTATATATACCAGATTCCAATTTATTAAATATAGTAATAAAGTTAGCTGTTTATAAACCAGTTCTGGGGCATTTCAGGATGGAGGCGCCGAATATTACATGAAGCGAAGGCTCTCAAAGGGCCGTGAAGCTGCAGAGTAAGAGTAATAGTTGTCGCCTTATAAACAATCGATTGTATTATATGTAGTGATGGACAAACCTCTATTTTAACCGGTTACACATGGTACTGTTATTTGAGATTTGGATCCAATTGTATAGATGATTGGTAACTAAGATTTAACTGTTTTTATCTCTATATGTTTGAGTACCGATGCTTGCCTGTCGAATTGCGAAAAAAGTTACCAAATCGCAAATAACGGTTATTGTGTAACCGGTTAAAATACCATTACTAATAATTTTATATTATTTTAATTATTTATGTTGAATAGAAAAAGAGCCGATCATCTCACTAGGATGGATGGACTTGTTCCAAAACAGCAACCTATAATATAGTGAGAACAAAATACTACAAAAAATTAATCAATTAATTGTAGATACAAATATAAAATATGGATACGAGTAGTCGAGTGCGCGCCTTATGTCGGCACTTCTCACTCTGTCCATCAATGTGACTCCCGCTACCCCCCTTAGAAAACTCATCTCGGCAGCCTGGACTCTTGATCTCACTCTCTCCGTTAGGATCCAAATATGATGGACATATATTACGGTGGGCCTGTACACAGATTTTAAAACATTCAGCTTTGTCTTGTTGTTGTTCTATCTCTTCTTTTCTGCTTCCCGTCGCTAGAAAATTCCACCCCAAGTTATTTGAATTTTTCTAGTAAATAGTATTTTTTTAGTAAATGGATTCCTTAAGTACTCTTTGCGCATGATATAGCGAAGCTAGCGCCCACATACGAGGACCTATAAGTAGATATTTTGAATACAAAAGCAATAGCGAACAAGTAAAAAGAATATGTACTCCTGTTCCCAAACACAAGTTTTAACTTTTCTGGGGACAGTTAAACACGTATTAAAAATGTAATATTCACTTTTTACTGTTACTGTAACATTTATGTATTTATTTTATTTTCAATAAATTTCAATAAAAAAAATATGTAAAAAAATTACACGTATGTTTGCGTATATTAAATAACGAAAAAATAATTTTTAATGAGCAAAAAAATATTATATTTAGATTTGAAATGAATCCCCGCCGGACCTGCGCGAGTTATCTCCGCAAGTTCACGGCTGCCGAGGCGTGACGTAGCATCTGTTGACACTATTACATGCACAGTATTCCCAATAATTAATCACCGTGGTGTTCGTTGCATTACAAATATTTATTTTCAGATATTCAGTCAGCGACCTTCGGCTATCAGTGCCACTTCGCGGGTCAGTGTGGCCGGGCGCTCTGACCACTCCGACAAGTTTAGATGCTAACAACTTGCACAATTGAGGGGTGCAAAGGCAGCAATATCCAAAAAATCTAATGAATGTTTTGAATGCAGTCACCGAGGATTACTAACTTAAAATGTACAGAATTCAAGATTTTGTTTCTATCCCTTCTAAAATCATGTTTCCTATCAATTTGTTAGCAATGTTTCCTATAAAATCTCGAATTCAGTCGGCACTTCATTATAAATTAGTAATCCTCGGTGACTGCATTCAAAACATTTAGTTTAATTTTTTGGACATTGCTGCCCTTGCTTTTGTACCCCTCGATTATTATATTGGAGCACGTAGACTAGAATAACGAATTACAATAGACATTGCTTAATCTCTGTAAGAGCCGGTTGTATCAACCTAGATTACAGTATCTTTTGTAAAAACCGTAGATTTTTGCGAAAACTGGTTGTGTGATTGGTGGAAAACGCACTAATAAACGAAAGATTAATTTAAAGCAAGTTGATGCAACCGGCCCTCAGATCCGCTAGTTAGTTGAATTTGAAAGGATTCCATTTATTCCATCCCGCTAGAATTTGAATGGATTTATTCTATTGCATTTATTCCATCCCACTAGGATTTGAATGGATTTATTCTATTCCATTTATTCCATCCCGCTAGGATTTGAAGGGATTTATTCCATTCTGTATTTCATTGAAGTAGACATCATTATTTAAATATATTTTTACATAAGAGACTCAAAATGCGACAGACAATGTTCAAAATAATTCTTCTTCATCTCTTACTGCTGGATGGATATACCTACGTAGAGCTCTTCCATACCCTTCGGTCCTTAACTATTGTTAAATTAATTACTCGTAATTATTTTACCGAGATTTTTTGATTGGTTGACATAATTTATTTTGCTGAGAGCAGTGCAGCATGATTAGAAAAATAGAAGATTGTAAAAATATAAGTTGCGTCGAGGGCGGGATTAAATCCACGCACTGTTAGAAATGTGACAACTTTGGAACGTAGTTTTTTGAAATAAATTGTAATTTAATTTTTTGATTTTAGTTTAGTTTAGTAACGTAATTTTTAAAATTTTTAATTCTGTTCAGCTAGAAAAAAATAATTTTATATATTTTCTTTTTCAAAGTAGGTATAATTAAAAAAACTTAACGATGAAACTTATGATTTTTGGAGACGGTGTCATAACAATCTAATAGATTTTAAGAAAATTAACAGACCATTTAATATTAGGTCCTTACATATAAAATTGGCGTTTAGTATGGGAGGAACATAAAGCAGATTTTTTTTTATTATAATATATTTATTTAATCAAAGTATGTACCATTGCTATCTATGCACTTTTGCCATCTCATAGGTAGTTCATCGATCCCTTTACTAAAAAAACCATTCGGACGGGAATCAATAAAATCTTTGAAGGCGGTTTGGACTGCCCCATCGGAGTTGAATTTTTTCCTTTGCAAGAAGTTATCCAAATTTCGAAATAAATGGTAATCTATTGGGGCAAGGTCCGGAGAGTACGGTGGATGTCTTAGACATTCCAATTGAAGCTCCTCTAATTTGGTAGCCGTCTGTTGTGCAGTGTGTGGTCTAGCGTTATTATGAAGCAGCAGTAGCCTAGAGCGATTAACCAGCCTCGGTTGTTTAGCAGCTAGCTTTTCCATCATGGTTTGCAGTTGCTGACAATAGACATCTACCGTAATCGTCTGGCCAGATTTAAGAAAGCTGTAGTGAACGACACCAGCACTAGTCCACCAAACGCTCACAAGTAACTTTTTTGGAGTCAATTTTCGCTTGGGGCATGGTTTTGCTGGTTCGGCAGGGTTCAGCCATTGCGATGAGCGCTTCCGATTATCGTACAGGATCCACTTTTCATCACAGGTAATGATTCGATTTAAAATCCCTTCATTCTTGTGCCGGTTGAGTAATGCAACGCAGCAGTCAACGCGCGTTTGTTGATTTGCTTCACTCAATTCGTGAGGTACCCACCTTTCAAGCTTTTTCACCTTACCAATTTGCTTCAAGTGGATTAAAATAGTTTTATCACTAACACCGCAGCCTGCAGCTAACTCGGATGTGGTTTGCGATGGATCCGCTTCCACACTAGCCTTCAATTCTTCATTATCAACTTTGGTCTCCGGCCGTCCACGGGGCTTGTTCTGCAGGTCGAAATTTCCAGAACGAAAACGTTGGAACCGAAAACGCACTGTTTTTGCGGCACCGTCGCCATACACATCATTAATCCTTCGAGCCGTTTCTGCAGCACTGGTGCCACGGTGGAACTCGTACTCGTAAATAACGCGATATTTCAAGTTTTTCATTTTGTAACCTGAGTGACGCAAAGAAAAAAACAATTGAGGAAAAAACAAATGAATTATAATTTTCAAAACACAAATACATGAGTAAATAGCTGTATAAATTTGGATTTGGAATTCCTAACCAAAGAGAAGATATTTGAGATCAAATTTGCCAGTACGGCAAAATGCCAATTTCATATGTAAGGACCTAATATTTTTACAATAAAATATACATAAATATGTAATTAATGTGTATATACATAAATATGTATATATACATACATAAATATATTATTAATAACTACAAGCTTCTAATTATTAAGATTTTGATTATGTTCCTGTGTTTATTTTTAGTTAAATCAAAAGAGACCAAAATTATACTCCATATATTTTAAATAAAATTCTTTGTTTAGAATTCAACACGGCGTCGTTAGATTTGGTGTCGCATTTTCGCTACATGCCACGTGCGCAACGTCCGTTACAATAACTTTTTTTACATTGAATGCGCCAAAATAAGCATAACTTCAATAGATTATGGAGTTGGAAAAATTAATTAGTTTTAAAGTAGTTAGTTTTTCGTGGTGTTTGGATGACGTCATGATCTCTCTGTGGCAGGAATGGTGTGGGCGGCGGCGGCGGACGAGACGTCCCCGTCGGCGCTGTTCCGGCGCCCCGGGCACTACAGCTTCTCCTACAGCGCGCGCGCCGACACGGGCTTCCTGGTGCCGGCGCGCGCGCACTCCAGCTTCGCGCTGGCCGGCGTGCTGCACGTCACGGTGCCCGCCGGGGGGCAGCCGCTCCTCGTGCGCCTCGCGGACCTCAAGGTGAGCTGAACCCTACACCGCTACCCATACCATTTATATAAAATGCGAGGGCACCAATATATACAAAAAATAATTTTAATGCAGTCACCGAGGATTACTAATTTAGAATTTAATGAATTTGTGATTTTAGAGGAAATATAGCTTTATCCAAATTCCAAAATCACATTTCTAAATCACTATTAAAAGCAAAGGCAGCAATATTCACTCAAATCAATCAACCCCCTGGGTCGTGTCGGGTGACAAAATGGCCACTTCGTACTATAGTGAAAGTTGTTGTTGATGACTGAAACATCGCGGCAAAGATAACAACAACCAATTATGTAAATAGCAAAAGCATCTTTGTCCACTATTTGGTAAGAAACATAGCAATATCCATATTTGAAAATTGAATATTTATTTATACACACACCTATATAGAAGGAAAAGTATACGGTGCAGGTTTCATAGACTCCAGAGGAATTTCCTTGAATGACAGGCTTTTTGTATTAATCTCAGAAACACCTCCTTGGGATATTGCTGTCTTTGCTTTTATACCCCTCATTTGTTTGTTGTTAAAAATAATACTCGTTCAAATCGCACCCCCAGCGTTGAACTACGACAAGTCAAAACGTTAATTTTTGAGTTCACGATGCAGAAATATTGAAAGAATTATTTACTACCTGGTCAAAAAATATCGCAACTCTGATCAAAGTGAACAAAAGTTTAAGACAGAAAATACAGTCTAGATTTTTCATAATTCATTTGATTTTTAATTGATACACCTACCTAGTCCCGAATTTAAAAAATATTTAGTTGCGGTATGTATGTATTATTACTCCATTCCTATTTTTCTCTTTATTATTATTTTTTCATAATATTTTTCTATTGGCCTTTGTAGATTATTAAGTATTTTTACATTTTTGCTAATATTAAAAAAAAATCTTTTATATCTGTTTGACCTCACACCGGCTCAATCTATCCGGCTCGAAGGACCAAATGTTTGTCCTCACTCCGGCTCAATCTTTCCGGCTAGAGAATCAAATGTTTCTACCAAATCCGGGCAAAACGAAATACGTTCAATCCTCGATTAACAATTCCGCTTCCCGAGATCGGCTTTGAAAATTATTAAAATCACCGATTCTAAACTTCGTTCGAGAGAATTGAAACAATTTTATCGTATAGATCAGGTTAACAAAGGAGAATTACGCGAATACTGGCTTTATCAAAAGAATACACGAGTATCAAAAGACATAGCCACGACGAAGTATTGCGTTGAAAGAGGCCCAAATCATCGATAATTTTCCTTTTATACTTGTCACTTTATTTATTTAAAAAAACATCAGAACTCCCTAGTTACATTTTTTCACGTACTATGTTTTCAAATTTTCTTGATAAGAATATATCGAGTACTTGCTCGTTAAAAATAAATAAAACACATTCTTTAATAATAATTCAAACAAATGTTCATATAA
Organism: Agrypnia vestita; assembly: GCA_016648135.1. Lineage (NCBI taxonomy): Eukaryota > Metazoa > Arthropoda > Insecta > Trichoptera > Phryganeidae > Agrypnia > Agrypnia vestita. The sequence goes on from JADDOH010001189.1 coordinate 95,441, forward strand.
AGTCAATTCAAATTGATATGACATTTTTTTTTATATAAAACACTGCCAAATTGTTAAATGTATATTTTGGTGACGAAACAATATCTGTGCTTTGGTTTATTTTTTTTTTCAACTTTTCTTTTTTACTTGTACCACTTTGATTACTATGTTTTATTAATTACTTTATTTATTTGGTTTTTCCTGTTCTTTTTTGTATTGTTTTGATTTAATATTTTATGTTATGCCGTGGATCTCTATCATTGGTGTACCAACTGTTCAATACATAGTGTCATTATAATAAATTGTATACTGTTGAGCAGGGGCGTGCAATGAGAACAAGAAGCATGACTTTCAGAGATATATCTCGTACTACTATGAAAACTCGTTAAATCGAAGTTCAAGGGACTCAAAAAAATTCGAATTACCCGGAACTCCGTTAATTCGATTCGGTACAAAGAAATTGTAAAATTCACCAAAAATCGTAAAACTCTTGAAAAAAACCGTTAGTTTTGTTAAATTTATGCTTATATTTAAAGAAATCATTTTGAAAACGCAATATTTATTGTGCAAAGATCGTGACATCTTGACATATTTTCTGTTCTCATTTGCGAAAAAAATTTTTTTTTCCATTTCCGTCATGTGTGGCCATAATAAAAATGTTTAGTTATATTTGAATTTATGGAACGCTTCTTCAATCTTCACACGAGTTTAACTTTTCCCGGCCCAAACCAACAATGCACATATACTAGAAATACGATTGTCAATAAATACGCGAAACAATAAGATAAGTCCCAAAATGTGAATTTCACGGTATATTAACTCCGATAATTCGAAAGCCCCGGTAATTCGTAATATCTTTTACAAGTTTTAAAAATTTCGAATAATGGCGAATTTCGAATTAACGGGGTTTTACTGTATTTCTATCACAATAATTAACATATTCAAATTTTAATGTTTCATGATGTTCTCCAGATAAATATTGAATTTAGATTTTTTCCAAATATGCGTTTAAATGTTCTCACTGCACGCTCCCGCTGTCGAGATTTCTAAAAAAAATAAAGTAGCAAGTACGTGTTACGTTTACTTATCTTGTCGGTAACGTTTCAGCACGCGTCCCAGGCGGGCACGCAGGCGGGCTCGGCGGCGGACGCGCTGAGCTACGCGCGGCTGCCGGGCGGCGCGGCGGCGCTGGGCGCGCCCTTCCAGCTGCGGCCGGGCGCGCCCGCCCTGGCGCTGCGGGCCGCCGAGCCGCTCTGGGCGCTCAACGCCAAGCGCGCGCTGGCCGCCGCGCTGCAGATGCCGGACCGCGAGATGCCGGGAGCCTTCAAAGTCAACGAGGTCCACCCATTTCACGCGACATATTCGGAAAAATTACTTTTCATCTCATTTTTTCACGCGTATTCCAACATTTTTGGAAAAATTATCAGTCGCGTAATTTTGGAAAAACTTTTTTAAACAAATTTTTGACAAATTTATTTAAAAAAAAAATTCGGATAATTTATTTTTCTAAAATTTTTGGAAAGTTTATTATTCGCATATTTTTGGAAAAATGATTATAAAAAAAAGTTTAGCAATATGATTTTTTAACAACAATCAGTTTTCTGAAAAAATATTTTTTCAAAGAGATTTAAAAAAAGATTTTTTTGTGTTTTGGCAGTATGTGATGATTTAGCAACCTACCTACTCTAGAAAATTATACACTTAATATATTTAGTTAAACAGTAACATCTTTTCAATTTATTGCGTATACTTACGTATTATATTTTAAGACCACCGAAATTTGGTGTTATTCCTATGATCACCGACACTGATTTACCTATTCCCAAAAGCGTTAGCTGATTTCTATTATATTATATTTACATTTCTCAAATTTACGTAGGTATTTTGCGTATATTGATATTTTTCAAAAATCGAAAATACGAATCTACCAATTGTTTAAGATTTACCGTAATTACATTACAAGAAACAATGCACAGTACAATAATTGTTTTTCGTAGATAAATAAACCAACAACACGAACAAAATTTTTGTTTATTTTTACTCCCTTAGCGTCTGCTCGCTTGTCTGTCGAAAAACTTTGGATCGATTATTAACCCTTTTCCCGTGATCCAATCGAGCTGAAAGTTTGCAAGCAGACTCGTGGCGACGATAAAAATGATCTAACAAATTTTTGTTTAAATTTTTTTAAATAAATATAGTATAATTTTGGATTTTTCGAAATTTTAATGGTTTTACAAATTGGAATCAATACAAATGAGTAATTAGCCCGGCGCGTGTATAGGAACGAAACCTGATTCAATGAGAAATGGAGTATAATAAAAACTTGGTTTTTATGGGTTAGTTTTTTATTAATCATTTAAGTAAATAAATAATTAAATACGTTTTTGGACGTGCCTGCTTTAAGGGAATATTTAAATATTTTTCAAAATGCCCTTTCAGCCCTGCCTCCACGGGATGTGCGTCGTGGAGTACAGTTCGGCGGACGGGAAGCTCATCAGGAAGAGCTACAACGTGCCCACCCTGGCGCCGGCCCCCTCGCACCGGCTCTGGGTCTCGGTTATGCCCAACGTGTGCAACAAGGACATCAAGGTAGGTAACGTTCGTCGCGCTACGATTCGTAGACTACAATTCACCGTCGAGGGAAATCGCCCCAAAAGTAGTACACGATGAATTGTAGGCGGTGGATTTTCACTACATGGGCAATGTTGCTAGGTGTGTTGAAGAAAACCCGGAAACTCCTTCAGAACAAACAACTGTATGATATCTATGACAAGGCCTGGAAGGATCCCTTGTGGGACGACAATGTTATTTTTGATTTTCCTTTTTATTTTAATTTTTAACTGCACAACAGGCCACGAGGTCCAACTTCTGTAGTGATCACGTCATCAAAACACCCAGGAACCCGGACCCCCGGTATAAGAAGTCAGTGTCATGTACACCAGACTACGAGGGCCGCCAATTGATTATTTAATTTAATTTATGTAAAATTATTACTTACTCCTGAGCAGAAAACCTTCCAATCGTCTAAATCTATCTAATCTAATAAATCTCAAGGTGACCCAAATAGCATTTTCTTAGGAGATAGGAAGGTTAATAATGGCACGGATATAGAAAACTTATTCTCGGAATATTTTAGCTCACTTTTTAGTACACCGAATTATAGACCTACCATTACGCCCATAATTAACCACGAAAACCACACAACTAATATGTGCAGTATTGAAGTGACAGAGGAAATTGTACTAAAATATCTTTAAAAAATTGACATTCACAAAGGTGCCGGCCCGGACGAAATACCCTCAATCTTTATTTAACGATGTGCACACAATCTAGCCTTACCCCTCTCTTTAATTTACAATCGTTCTCTAACAGAATGCACTGTCCCTCTTATTTGGAAATCTGCATATGTATCTCCTATCTTCAAGAATGATAAAAAAAAATAATGTAAAAAACTATAGGCCTATCTCCAAACTTTAACAAAATTTTTGAAAAAATAATCTATGTATCCAGCTTTTAAGCCTACCTTGAATATTAATCAACACGGTTTCATTAGTGGTAAATCTACAACCACAAATCTTTTGACTTTCATAGAATACCTCCAAGATAACTTAGATAACAGAATACAAGTGGACACTATCTACACCGATTACAGTAAAGCGTTCGAAAAGGTTGATCACTCAACACTGTCAAACAAGCTTTTAAAGATAGGTATTCACGGCAATCTTTATCGTTGGTTTACTTCTTATATCTCCAACCGTAGTCAAATTGTAGTGGTTGCAGGGTTTAAATCTAACACTGTTGTTGTAACATCTAGAGTACCTCAAGGCAGCCTGCTGGGACCATTGCTATTTAACATTTATATCAATGATATAGGTGACTGCTTTCTAAACTCAAAAACTATCCTATATGCAGATGATATGAAAATTTTTTCTCCCATTAATTCACTAGAAGATTGTCAAAGGCTGCAAGATGACCTATATCGTCTTTCAATGCCCACAGCCTGGAAATAAATGTTTCTAAATGCTTCGTTGTACGCTTTACAAGAAATAAAAATGTATTCTCTAATGAATATTCAATAAACAATATACCATTATCTACCAAATCCGAAAGCAAAGACCTTGGGGTGATACTTGACAGTAAATTAAATTTTAACAAACAGATCGATTACGTAGTCAACAACGCATCATCTATGCTTGGTTTTGTCATATGCACATGTAAACATTTCAAAAATCTCAGTACCCTCAAGATACTTTATTTCTCATACGTAGTATTTTAGAATATGCATCTCAGGTGTGGAATCCAGGTTATGAAGTACACGAAAATAGAATTGAATGCGTCCAAAACAGATTCCTAAGATACCTAGACCTCCGTTCATTTAGATCTCATTTAAGCAATGAAGACTCTGCGAAGTTTTTTAACATGCAGACCCTAACTCAACATAGCTGACGCGGTGATGCTATTTAAAATAACACACAATCTAGTTGATAGTCCGGAACTTCTTCAACGAATATCTTACCACATCCCAAATCGCAATGACTGACATTCACCTACTTTTCATCTCCCCTTTTGTAAGACCAACTCAAAACAAAACTCCTTTATGTATAGACCCACAAATTCATTTAACATAAACTATCACCACATTGACATTTTCAACTCAACGATAAGAAACATAAAACAAACAATATCTACACAATCGCACCCAAACTAATTCGTAAATTATATCTTCCCTTCTACTCCCGTCCCACATTCCCCTCCACCCTCTCTACTCGCTGTTAAAGTAAGTTAAAGTAAATTACTATATTCAGTGGAAAAATAGTAATTGGCATAATTTTAAAAACCATTATAATATATTTGTTTAGATGTTCATTTGCTGTTAATTTTCCCCAAAATAAAATAAATAAATAAATTATATTATGTTTTGTTGCAGAATCCACTGGCAGGAAATTCTGAGAAATGGTATACTCTGGACGAAAGCGGCATGGTGAAACTAGAATCTTACGGTTCCATAGAAATACATTACCACAAACACATTCTCAAATCTTCAGTAAAGTGAGTAAAGATCATTACGAATTTATTTTATTTTCGGTTTTTATATTACAAAAGGTGTCACACATTGCCATTAGAGGTAAATATCATGTTGCCGGAATGCACCGTTCAAGAATTTTTGATGATGATCAGCCTGTACTTCTTTACTGCTGGACACGCTTTTTCCAAGGATCGCCAACTTTTTTGCCGTCTGTTGCCCCTAAATCGAGATAAAAGACAGCCAATACTGTTTCTAGCCGTATTGGCTGTCTTTAAACTGTCTTTGAGACTTTCATTCCAGGATTTTCCTTCTCCATCATCTCTTCAATAAATATGTCCAGCTCTTTATTGCTGAGCATGCAGATTTTTGGAGTTGAGGAATCAAGATAATTTTGATTCATTGCATAGGCTGATACGTCTACGCGATTTTCACTAAGTTGCAAGTTAAAACCTGTGACAGACAAGCGCTTCGCTGATTTCTGTCAGATGCAACTCGATGCCAAAATGGACACAACAAGTTGTGTTATGTAAAGACCTCGGCATCATTCTCGATTTCAAAGTCTTATTTGATGAACACATTGTAAGTAAAATATTTTAAAATGCGGATATTCTAAAAACACTATATTTCTCATTATTTAGAACTACATTAGATTATGCCTCACCGATATGGAATCAACAGTGTAGTACGTACATCAATAAGCTGGAGGGTATCTAGAAGTGACTTGATCGCAGGTGTAACAATACTATCGCTAATATTCCTCAAACTTTACACAAATGTCGAATGACTGCCGATGTACTATTTCTTTACAACATATTGCACGACAATATCGACTGCTCTAAATTAGTGTCCGCGATAAACTTTAGTACTCTTGTTCGTCGTTAAATGCATACCGTGCTGTATCGATAAATATAAAGTAAATAAATTTAGAAATCATGTTACGTCAAAGGTAAAGTTGACCTCAACATAGGCTCACGGAGAGTTTAGTGTTTATATGTGTCGTTGCCTGATATCCCTATAAGATCGGTGAACTGGGACCTACCACAAACCCAGGGCCATTCTACGAGCGAAAGTTCCCATATCCATTATACTCTTTCGCCATCCAGGTTGGCATTTTTTTAATGCTAAGGCCTGACAAAATCCCTGAGACCGAAGCAAAGAAAATATTTTCGTATCTGAATTCGATTTGTTTCTCCAGCATCACCCTCGAGAGGCTGGAGATATCCGAGCTGCCGCAGCCGACGACGGACGTGTTCCCGCTGGAGGTGGGCCTGGCCTTCGAGCCCCCGCCCACCTCGGACCCCACCGGGGAGCGCGCCACGGCCACGGCGGAGCAGCGGCTGCAGGCCCTGTACGGAGCCCTGGCCCGCGCGGCCGAGGGGCTGGAGCGCCACGGGCCCCTGGACACGCTGCTCAGGGACAAGCTGCCGCTGGAGATCCACGGGTAAATTCTTCGCTTCTACTAACTCGCGCGAGTACTCTGCGCGCCTGCATATTGGGTATAATATGAATACTGCTGAAGTACTACAATCGTGAGGTGAGGTGTGAGTCTAGCGTATGCATGGTGGACTACAAAAGCCGAGACTTATTTTCAAAAAACTCCTAAGGGCATACTCCCTGCGAGATTCATTGTCTAGAGATGAAAACTGTAAGAATTTCTTCCGTACATTCCGTATACAAGCCATAACACTTCACTCTCTTGACTTCCTTGATTTGTTATTGCATAAATTAATAAGTGTTACGTTTTTATACTTTAATAATTGTTATTCTTCAATATATCTCTGTGATACTAGTTACAGGGTGTTTATTTTAGAGGTATATAACTTTAAAATGAAATAAAAACTAAATGAAAATGAAGTAAAAATGGCGGTAATCGCCATGGATAGGCTTTATTGGAAAGATAGTTTTATGCCATCAGTGTTTAAATAATATCACGATTTTTTAAAATAAATTTGTAAAAATTACAAAAAACACCAATCTAATGAGTTGATACTCTTCCAGAATAATGTCCGGGATGTCTTTCGAGGGTCTGAAAGCGGCCCACGATGAGCTGGAGCTGGGCACGAGCTACACGCGCGAGACCATGCGGAACATCTTCCTGGAGGCGCTGCCGCAGTGCACCAACCCCGAGAGCGCCATGCTGGCTCGCGACCTGGTGCAGCAGGGCCGCGCGGGGGAGGCCACCCTCCAGCTGCTGAGGTACCTATCTCTCATGTCCTACCTCCCCCGAAACTCGACTCCTTAACTACAAGGAAATTGAATATGACACCAAAGTCCAATGTTGGTCTAGACACTAGATATTTCACGATCAGGAATTATTTTATTTGGACTCTAAATTATAATGAAACATTCGGTTTTCTCTTCTCATAGACGATGAACCAAGGTCCGTTGACATATAATTAATATTCATATAGCTAAATATCTTAGGGAGATGTAAATTTAAAATGATATTATATATTTTTTAAGGGCACAGTATGCGGCCGTAATGAAAATGGCAACTTAAATCAGCTTAAGACAATTAATTTAATACGTTATAATGCAGATAAATGTGTATTATATGGATGAATTAACTGTAGGATAGCGGGAACCCAAGCTACTACTGTAAGAAACGCGTATACTGTAAGCGTCGGCCAAAAAGGGAATGAGCGACGACGTTACCCGCAGCCGTAATGTAGTAACCATGAGACCATATAACGTGATGTACCATACAACTCACTTGTATCATATTTGCAGGAAGCTTCCGTTCAGCGTGCAGGAGCTGGGGCCCTCCCTGCTGGAGCAGATGGAGCCGCTGCTGAAGCTGGGCCAGGAGCACCCCTCGGCCGTGAGACATGCCGCCATCCTGGCCTACTCTACGCTGGTCTTCCGCACCTTCATCTCCGGCGCCTGCACCGAGGACATGTTCGAGGAGTACGTGCAGATGTACTTCTCCAGGTTCACCGGTCGGTGCTCTTCTTCTACCGTCGCTTCTTACTAGCCCTGTTGTCTTAATCAATAGACACTTGGATTATGTTTGAAATACACGAAATAAAGTAAACGTACTACCGCCAGTTCCGTTTCTCATGTTTTTGGAACCAGTAAAGTTTAGTAAAGATTTAGTTTTAAGCGATTTTCTATAAAGTAATTCACATCCTCGGAAAAATACTTAGTCACAATTTGTAATCCATAATTTTTTATCGGATCCTGTTTCGCCATCAAAAGTGGGCAGCCGACTTTAAACGTAGATGGCGGGATGTTGAAGATGGCTGAAAGGCTATTGCGAAAATTAATAGTTCCACAAAATGTCAACAAATTCATAAATTTGGTTTTGCAGATTGAAGAATTACCCATAAAGATATAACGCAGTTTCAAAAGATTTCTTTTGAATGAGAGGAATCAATCTTAACATCGGACTTGCACTTAAATACGGGTCACAACAATAGTTATTCTATTATATTAAAACTCCCATACTATGAAATATATGAATAAACTAGCTGTCGGTCTGGACGCAGGGTGAGCCTCCGATCACTGGATCACTAGACAAGTGTCTCAACCACTAGACCAACAACTGTGTCAAAACAATTGCAGAATTATTTTATTTATTATTGACAAAAATTAAGCAACAATAATTATAAACCATCCGATCGGTACCTTGTGGCTGAGGATCGTAACCTTTATGGTCTCCTGCTCTCTTGTTATTCTCCTCCTTCTTTCCTGCATCCTGTAAGATCTGTCATCTGTACGCTGTCATCAGAGAAGTTGTTACACCGTCGCTTCAATGAGTGGGGGATCTTCCTCTTTCTCTTTGACCTTCAACGTGGCTCACCACAATAAGCTTCTCCAGGCTATCGTCATTTCTAGCAATATGTCTGAAAAAAATTGGATTCGTCTCGGACGAGCGGTTGAGAGACTCTTCTTGATTTTTTGTTATTGAAGTGTGGAGGCGTTTGTACGTCTCGCTGTCCACGGTATACGTAACATGTGTCTCCAACACCAAGTCTCAAATGCGTACGCTTTTTTCTCTATTGCTTTTAAAGTTCACGATTCTATAATATTCTATATATATTTTAAGTTTGACTTTGGTTGTTTCAAGTTTTCCCCATACCTCTTGGTCGTTTGATCTGGTTCAGCTGCACTCATCGGTAATTATAGGTTCGAGATAATCATATTTCTTGACAATTTTCACGATCTCAAAGGATATCCATCCGGGAAATCTGTTGAATAATTATAATTAAAGAGTCAGAGTCTGTCTATTCTTTATACAAATCTACACCGTTTGTCCTAACCGACGCAAATTTTGCATACTTTTGCTTTAAGACCCGGCGGGTAACATCGATGACAATTACCCCCTCCCATTTTACCCTATTCCCTCCCCCTGATATATTTTCGAAGAAAATCTGTACCGTTCGACCGATCGGACTCAAAATTTGAAAACTTATTCTTTAGAACCCGACGCCTAACATTATCCCCTCCCCCTTTACTGCTTACCCTTTCCCTGATATATTTTCAATGCAAATCTGTACCGTTCGACAGATCGGACTCAAAATTTGCAAACATATTCTTTAGGATACGGCGGGTAACATAGGTGACATTTCCTCCTTCTCCTTTACCCCATCTCTCCCCCTGATATATTTTCTGTACAAATCTACATCGTTTGACCGATTCGACCCAAATTTTGCACACTTATTCTTTAGGTCCCGGTGGAATACATAGGCCACAATTCCCTCCTGGATATCCTATCCATCCTAGCCTAGATTTAATGGAAACATAGTTTTTATTAGTCTTTTTGCAAAAAAATGGAACCTTTTTATCCCTCCATAAACTTATTTTTAACTAAATCCTTAAGCCGAGCAATGCCAAATACAAACAGCTAGTTTGTAAAATAAAACTGTAGTCTGTGTCATTACATTAAAATTTGACAAATTTGGAAAATTTGAATAACGTTGAGTGAAGATACTTTAAAAAATGAATAATATTTATATTGCAGAAAGTCCGGACTATGCCGACAGGCTAGCTTGGCTGATGGGCCTGTCTAACCTGCAGCTGCGGCAGGTCAGGACCTACCTGGCCCCCATCATCGGGGGCGGCCTGGGCCACTCCCCGCACGAGCGCTTCCTCGCCGTGTGGGCCACCATGCCGCTGGCGCACCTCTACCCCCAGGAGGTACAACTGTCCTCTCCTCTCCTTATCTCTCATTGCCCCTTGGAAACGAACCTGGAACATTTCAATGCCGGGAACTGCGATAATTGCACATTTTACTGTGTATTTTCCAATTTATTTGTTTTTGGGTGTTTTTTTTCATTGTAGATAAGCTCCTGGAGCAAGTGAGAAGAGATGTAGAAGTAAAATATAACTAAGACTGTGGGTAATGAGAGATCCGCTCGATCCGATGGCGGAGTCCTTAAAATATATTTTCAATAAAAGATTTTTTTTTAACACTCTTCAGCCACACAGAAGGTTAATATCTAGTCCTTTCCCACGTTTGAGAATCATTATGAGCGATTTGCTGGCTTTATGTCCAATGTCTTGCTTTATAAGAGAAAATGGTGTTTTTCCCAAGACTGTACCGTGTGTGAACGCCCCTCAGGTGCACGACCTGTACTGGCCCATCCTGCAGAACCCGCGCGAGAGCCTGGAGATGCGCGTGGCGGCCTGCACCATGCTGCTGTCCGCCGAGCCCTCCCCGCACCGCCTGCTCTCGCTCTACTGGTACATCTCCGCTCAGTCCAGCGGCCACCTCAAGCACTTCTTCTACACCACCGTCAAGAGCATGGAGCACACCACCTACGACTGCTACAAGCACTTGTGAGCAACATTTCAAATGTGCATCCGATTATCTATACACGCGCACACCAGCCACCTTACACTTCTTCCTCTTAATCCCATTCCCTTGTGCTATATTTTGATTTTATGTGCGTTTTTCTGGAATATTTTATATTTTTGATTACTTTGTTTTATTTAGTTCTACTATATTTAGTTTTTTTTTCACGTTTCTCTGTTTTTGGTTTTACCACACAGAGTATAAAATGTATACAGAGATTGACATAAGTACTCCCATTTAGGAGTGGAGAATGGGTCACTTATTTACTAAAACAGTATGCTTTTAAGAGTAGTTTGACCAGTTTATAATTGTTTCCATTTTTACAAGCTGGCAATAATTAACAAGGCGAACTTATACGGTAATATTATACACAAGCCAAAACATCAAATTTCTAGGAAGACAATGTTCGTCTTAACCTGTCTTAAGGGTTGAGATTCCTGAACCATTCCAGTTGTGTTTTGTATAGAATTGTTTCGAAAACGTCTTCAGGAGAAAAAATAGTAGCTCTTTGCTCTACAAGAGTTTCTAAATATTGTTATTAACAAATTTTATCAACATGTAGGCATAAATCAGTTATTAAATATAGCCTAGGTGTATGAGAAAGCATAGAAACATCCCAACAGTTATATTAGCCAAATCATAAAAGCATCCGAATCATTTTTATTATAAGAAATTGTTTGAAAAGCTTGAAATTACAAATTACTGACTGCAAAAAATAGCGAAAATCGTACAAGCAGAAATTTGTTTCACAAAGAAATTACTACCTTATATTAACTTTAAATTACTACGAAATATAAATTACTAGCTTATATTAACTAGCTTTTTTATAACCCATCAATAATGACGGACTTTTTAATTTTGAATTTCACTTTACAATAAGTAATTATTAGTTATATATTAATTAGTCAAAACAAAAAAGTGTAATGGGAAATCAATCTAAAACGTACACTTTAATGTGTATTATTTAAAATCCACTGATTTTGAAAACGGAATAATGTTTTCATTTTATTTAATAATGAAAACGAAATGAGATCACCTAGGTACATACCAATTTTGAAAACGATCATGACCGAATGAGATCAGCTATTAAGTTCTAGTTACGGATGGACATATTCGTAATTAGTATTATTGGGGATTCTAAATGTAAAAAAATTAACCCATAAAAACTAAGTTTTTATTTTACTCTCTTTCTTTGTAAATTAAGTTTATCACCATGTAATAATTGATTGACTGAAAATGAAACATGTCTAGACAAATATCTATGTCAAAAATCTCTAAAAATATCTCTTTATTAATTGATTTCTTCCCAAAAAACCGAAGTGGGCTGTCATCTGTGAACCAATTGTCATAAATTTTCGAAATTCGTAGTGAAGTACCTATTATACCTACCGACGGAGTAATTAAAATTTTAAATATACCGTGACGTTATCGGGCCGCCGGCGCCGTTGGTAGTAATCAAACTTTTGTAATGATTTCAATTTGAAAAAACCATTAAAATTTCTAAAAATCCAAAATTATACTATAATTATTAATTTTTTTTAACGAAAATTTGATAGATCTTCTTGATTGTCGCCACGAGTCTACTTGCAAAGTTTCAGCTCGATTGTATCACAGGAAAAGGGTCAAAAATAGATCCAAAGTTTTTTCCACGGCAAGCAGGCAAGCAAGCAAACAGACGCCACAAGTTAATATAAAGGGAGTAAAAAAGTAACCCGTAAAAACCAAGTTTTTACAATACTCCCTTTCTCATTTACTAGTGGAAACTGGTTTGGCGCTTAACCTATGTGTTGGGCTACGGTCAGGCGACGCTATGAAAGGGAGTAATAAAATTTTTCCAATAATCCAACATTATACTATAATAAGGTTTCGCGTCTACCAGACGCGTTGAAATATTATATATATATATATATATATGAAAAAAACCAAGATTTTTTTTTTAACGAAAATTTGATAGGTCTTGATTGATCGTCGCCACGAGTCTGCTTACAAAGTTTCAGTTCGATTGGATCACGGGAAAGGGGTTTAAAATGGATCCAAAGTTTTTTCATGAGACAAGAAGACAAGCAGACGCCATTAGTTAATATAAAGAGAGTAAAAATCAATTTAATTTGAGACCGATCAACAGAAGTGGACTTACAAGGCTCGATATACCATGTCAATTTGTGCCCTAATTTCAGAGCCAAGCTGTCCTCGTACGTGGGGAAGCTGGTGGTGAACCCGGGCACCAGGTTCTGGGCCACGGGCAACTACCTGATGGACGTGGGCGACTACGGCCGGGACATGGGGCTCATGGCGCAGACGCTGATGGTGGCGGACCCCACCACGGGGCTGCCCAACGTGTTCTACTTCACCATGGCCATCAACAATGCTGGACTGGTCGTATCCGATTTTGCTGTAAGTTTATTCTTTTTTATTTTATTTTTTAACAAACAGATCGTCAACTGTCATTAATGACCCTAGTAGATGGTCCTCTGGGATCGACGATAAAGATATAAGGATAATAGGAAATCTATATAGGAACCAAAAAGCAGTAGTTAGAGTTGAACAATGTCTCTAACAGACGAAATAGAAATAAAGAGAGGCGTGCGACAGGGATGTATTATTTCACCCATGCTGTTCAACTTATATTCAGAAGAAATATTCAATGAAGCTCTGCAAGAATCTACTCAAGGACTTGTTATAAATGGAAAGATCCTGAACAACCTGCATTATGCAGATGATACGGTACTTCAAACAAGTAACATTGAGGTTCTGCAACTTCTGCTGAATCAAGTAGTGAAAACATGTGAGAAATTTGGGTTAGAACTTAATACAAACAAAATACATGCTTATAAGCAAAAAATAACGCAGTTGACTTGAATGGCAACCTTTATATAGCTGGAACGAAACTAGAGAAGGTACAAAGTATTGTATATTTGGGTTGCAACTTAAATGAAAGATGGGATCCTTCGGTTGAAATCAAATGCCGCGTAGAGCAAGCTCGTGCAACCTTTATCCGCATGAAAAAGATGTTCTGCAGTCATCATCTCAACCTAGGATTACGAGTTCGAATGGTCAGATGCTACGTGTTTTCAGTATTATTCTATGGAATGGAAGCATGGACGCTTACCGAAGAACTGATAAGGTGACTTGAGGCATTCGAGATGTGGATCTCTAGAAGAATTCTCAAAATAAGCTGGATGGACAGAGTTACGAATGAAGATGTTATGGCTCGGATGAATAAATAAAAATAAGTTATTGAAACAATAAAAATCCGAAAACTTCAATATCTGGGACATGTGATGAGACATCCAGAGAAGTACGAGATCTTGCATCTCATAATGTAGGGAAAGATTGCCGGAAGTCGGGGCCCTGGAAGAAGGAGGACTTCATGGCTGAAAAACTTGAGACAGTGGTTTGGCCAGTCTACTGTGGAGCTGTTTCGGGCCGCAGTAAACAAAGTCCGCATAGCCAACATGATAGCCAACGTCCGGTAAACGGACAGGGCACGAGAAGAAGAAGAAGATGGTCCTAGAGTGACAAGTTTATTTATTATTTGTTATTATTTAATACTACGGGTGGGGGTCATCTAATCTCTTCTCATCTAGAAGCAATGTTTTTTTCTTGTTTCGGTCAATTAGTTTATTTGTCAAAGCGACGACTCGACAAATGTAGTTTGGCGGGTTCGAGGTGGTTTACCGGATTGGTAGATTGAAGATTGAAGATAAGAAAAATGATGATTTCTGGAATATTGCATGTTCATTCCCTGACCTTGGTAAAAAATGTAAGCTATTAAAATATCAATTGTTCGAAGGTAGGTTTTCACATTCTGATGACACAATCATGATAATTTCGTTATTTGTCCGTCTGTCTGTCCGTTCTTAACTTCAGATAACGTCCGTAATTTCGTTCGAATTCACGGCTAAAAAAAAACAAGCTAAACGGCCGAAGATGGGGCTTGAACCCCGGGACGGCAAACCCGAACCGGCCGCTTTACATATGTTGCTACGGCCACCTCTCCGTGGACCGCCAAAAATATACTATAAATATATACTAGGGCTTAGCAAGGACGCGAACCAATATTCTGTTATTTTTTATGAGTTACAGCTAGTTATAAAACTCAAATATTTTTTTACGCCACTTTTTAGATACAAGATCTATATGTTTCCAGAACAATGTTCTTGTCTTCAGGATGAGTTGTACACAAAAATTGTAGAATATAGAAGCACGAATGGGCATATTCAATAAATAGGGAATTACGACTAGAGTAAAAAAACGTAAACGTAAATACGTCCGTAAAAGAGGCAATCTCGTTGGCATATTTATGAAGCAGAAGGCGTACTAATACTTACTATTGTTGTGTGTGCGTTTTCAGTGTGTAAATTTGCGTGTGACAAAAGCATTGCAGGATGGCCAGAGATATAGGATGTTAAGACAAGGATTGTGTTAAGATAAAGATAAGGAAGATAAGGATAAGGATTCACGATTAAAAACGTCGATTTATTGAAGAGGAATTTATAATCATATATATGTAATACTCCTATATTGCTAACGCCCATAAGTGGAGATGTCACGGACTAACGGACAGAAAATGCTACTTTTATCTCATTTCTGTCACTTGACCTGTTGTGCGCAAGCGTCGTGACTCATTTATCCCGTGTGGCGGCGCTGATTGGATATAAATTGGCGCTAATTCTCGGACATGCGCATAAGACTCGAAGTGACACCGGTATGGGTGAGACAAACATATTTTTGTGCACTGTTATGATTTTGCCAATTTCCAGACCCTGCTAGCGATATAGGAGTATAACAGTATGTTTCCCAAAAAAAATAAATAAAAACATATACGGTTACAATAAAGGTTTGTCGCGGAGTACAATGTTAAGAGAGCGTTGCATCGGTGGCGGTCGCAGGAAAGTAGAGAATGTGCCGGCTGAATGGCTGGGACATCGTCGGCCGTATCGGACCTCCAATCGGTGGTGTCGATGGTGCTCGCATCGAGCTCCGATTGGTGGCTTGGTTCGATACGAGCGGCGTGAAGTTCGACGAGCCTAGATGCTCCACGTTAATATTAATACTCTCCCAATGTTAAGATATATGTTTGCGATGAGACGATGTATGATGTTTGTCAGGTATACCTGAAGCTGCAAGGAGTGGCGGGCAGCTTCCTGGCCAAGCTGCGCCGGCTGAGCGGGGAGGCGGTGCGCCTGGAGCGGCTGGCGGCGGCGCTGCGCGACGTGCATGCCAGCGTGCGCGTGCCCGCGCTCGTGCACGTGGAGCTGCTCGTCAAGCACCAGGGCAAGACCGTCATGGCTCTGCACGTCAACCAGACGGCCTTCGACAAGTGGACCAGCGGAGACAGTGAGTGCCGCTCCAACTAAAAATCTTATTTACTTTTACTTAGCCTGACAAAAATGTATATACACCTTACAAAGAATATCATATATATCTTATATACTTATAAACGTATACATAATATGATATTCTAAAGAATATCATTTATACGTTTATAAGGAATATTGCTAAAAAAACTCGACTTTAAAAAATAAAATATAGAAGTGTCATTACCAGTTGCGAAATCTATGTATAGTAACTTGTTAATGAGAAAAAATGAAAACAGATGTCTCTAGCAGGGACCAGTGCAATATATGAAATGTTCCTGATTCAAAACATTTAAATAGAATAGTGTGGATGTTCTTACGATGGAATTGATGAACCTTGCATTATGTAGAGTGATCACGTAAGCCAGCTCATACAGGTTGTATGCCCTGAGCCGTCGTATAGGAGACTTCCATCCACTTTTCTCATATATAAATAGCTTTATTTCTGTGAGATTTCTGTAATTTATTCTTAATTATTAAATTTAAATTTGAATTGCTCGTTGGTTAGTGTTAAGGCACTTGCCCAATGATCCAGTGGTTCGGGAAACCAGCGAGTGAGTCCTATTTTCATTTAAATATTATTCTGAAACGTGTTCCGTTGTGAAACGCATCTCTACTTAAAAAAAACTATACTGAAAATTTTGATTTAAAAAAAATAATTATAGTCTAGTTTCCGTGATTCCCTTTCGGTAAGTTCCGGGTTCGATTCCTGATGAGCTCGCGATACATCTGTGTTGTTACATCCAGCCCAGGTATTTTTGCGATTGTTTTCACTACAATAGAATTAATCCTCGCGGCCTGCTCTAATGTTAAAATTTAAAAAATATTTAATACATTCCTGGTATTATGATTATTATTATTACGCAAATAATAATGCGAACTAACTGTTTTCTAGTGAATAAAATTTTGTAACGACAGAAATAAATGAAAGAAAACTTCATTCGTCTCTTCTCAGTGTACAAGAAATTACCGCTCACTGGGGTTTTTTGTTATTTCCAGTCAATCTGATGGTGAACGGCTTCCTGCAAGCGGAGAGCCACGTGAACCAGCAGACCCTGATGTACCCCACGCTGCTGTCCAGCATACTGCCGTCCGAGCTGGGTGAGTTCCGAGGGTCCTACTATTTACTTACACATACACCATGACCAGATTTTTTGCATTTTTCACCAGGCAAAGAAGATTATAAATTACGCTCTACGATTATCTTGTGAAATTGAGCGGGGTTTTCAATATTAAATCATGTTTTTTTTTTACAAAAATGTAAGTATTAATTTTTATTTATCAAAAGTTAAATACTAGACAAGATTTTTAAAACAATAACATAATTTTTTGCCTCATCATAAAACATATTTATATGATATGATATGAAAAATAAATATTTACATGGAGAATCTGGAAATATTTAAGTAATAAAAATAGCTTTCACGAAATTACATACCAAAATATTTTTTTTATAAATAGTTTTTTCTCTTAAGGGGGGGTAAGGTTAATTCGTACAAAAAAGGCATGTTTTTGTGAATTTTTTGTGACGACACAGTTAAAATCTCTTTATTAAAACCAATAATACATTAAAGTATGACATTTGAAAAATATTGTGTAAAATTTTCAAGACGAAATAATAAAAAATACGGCAATGGCAGCAATTATTCGGACGTGTCTCGGAAAAAAGTTGAATTGCGGTGTCCATCATAACTTGGTGCTAGATCATCTGAAATCGAAAAATCAAAGTTCATTCGTTAGATAATAGGTTTTTCCAGGTAACGCTGGGAGGGTTTTTTGAAATTTCAATTTTTCAATTTTTTGGAACACTTTGAAGGGAAAAATGCGATTTTTTGCGAAAAATATCGACTAATTTGTTATTAAAAAATAAAAATTAATAACAAATTTGAAAAAAAGTCTCCAGCGTTACCTCGTAAATTATGTACAGAAATAGTGTTCAAAATTTCAAAAGGATCGGTGCAGTAGTTTTGAAGTTATGATGGACACCGTCTTTGAAAACGTGAGATGTGGGGAAAACGCTTTAAAGTTTTGCACACTGTAAAATTCAAAATAAAACTCAACACTTATTTTATACTTACACATAATCGTCGATGCCATGTTCACACGGCAAAGAGCTTTCATCATCAGCATCTTTTTGTCCTTGTCTACGCAAAACTCTTCCAATACAATAGCACGTCCGGTAGTCCTCAGGTGAGCGCGTCTCTCAGCTGCCCGAGCAGGTATAGAAAATCAGTCTGAGTATCGCTCAAATGTTCATAATTTCGTCAATTTTGTTCCGATTGACTTGAAATTTTGACACAATATTCTTGCGATGTTATACATTCATTTAAAAAATTAAAAATAAAATGCAAAAAAAAAGTTAAAAACCTTACCCCCCTCTTGAAGTCTTATGTAAGTAGGCACCAAAGAGTTGATAATAAATACTAGAGTTGAAATATTGATGAGATTGGCACGGAGATATCGGCAACAATTCTTAGACTAGGCTCGGCCAAGTTCGGCAGATCTTGAAATTACCCGAACGCAAAGGGCGTTTCTTGCAGTAACACTTCTTTTCAAATCAGTAAATTTTTGCAAAAATTTATTTAAATTTACTCATTCTTAAAAATGATTAAACGTTGAAATGGATAATACGATATGGTCCAGCAAAAACTTCGAAGTCTTCTTAATTCGATTAAAAAATATAATTTACACTTTGGTGAAATGGCGACGAAGAAAATTTTTTTTAAAGCTTTTGTCTTTATTTGACTTTTTAATTTTAATTTTAAATTTTAGTTTTAACTAGAATATACATATATAAAGTGTAAAATATGTACCCCAGTACGGGTGTAGCCCAGTAAATTATGAATACAAATTTGTACAATTATAAATATACATAATAGTAAATGTAAGTACCTAAGTATAATAAAAAATAAATGTAAATAATAGCTTTAATACATTAAAATGGCCTACGCCAGCAATAATTTGTAACTTCATCATCATCATCACTCTTGGCACTACAATTCTTGGGGGGTCTTGGTCTCCTCAAGAGTCTTCCTCCACTCATCTCGGCTTAGTGCCAGCTCTCTCTAGTTCCGAAGCTCCAAAGCAGAGATATCTTTGAGATATCTTATTAATTTGTAACTACAACCTGTACATTGTTTAGTGATTTATGTCCCACAAGTGTTTTGCTAATTTGATAAGTTGTAAAAGTGTTTCTTAAGGATTTGTAAAAAAATGTAATAATCATTGGAAAAGAAGAACGATAAAGATTCCCTCGCTTGCCACAGGAATGCCCGTCCGGACAGACACCATGCTGGCCTCGCTGACCTCCATGAGAGGAAACCTGACCCACGACCTGGGCGCTGAGGAGATAGCCAGGAAGAACGATGTGCACTTCAGGTGAGAAGACCAAACATTGCATCTTTATTATTAAAAACCAGAGAAAAATTAACGCATCCCATTCATCGCCCCAGAAGATTTGTTATTAATTACACTAAATCAGAATTTATATATTTTTTTAACACACATATTTATTAGAAATAGGTCGATCATGACCCTAATATATGGTGTGATATTAAATTATAACGCGAAAACATTAAAAAAATTGAATAATTTGCTCTAAATTAACAAATTACATATGATAAATAAAATCACCGTATCTATATATGACAATTCGTCCTCTTAGTTGATCACTCTGTTAGTTCACCTTCTGTACACATTGATCCTGCCGTGATTTGATCCTTTGGAAAATTGACCGTTTCAAACAGTTTCATCAAATATTTATATCCTCTAGTATCATCGTATCGTAAATATTATAAATATATTATATTTAAATAGGGTGGCAGAATTTATAAAAATATTTCACTCAAACCTAATCACATATATAATTAAAAATGTTTTCATTTTTCCAATTTTTTTTTTTTTTTTTTATTTATTAGAGACACTAACAGGATAATGGGTACATGACACTCAGATAATAAACATTGTAGTGAAGACTATGCCCATTATCCCAATTACAAGTGTCTTCGGCATGCTCTAGTAACATGTATTTTTGTAATTAATTATATTTCACATGTACATTTATGTATATTATATATTTGTGTTTGAGTGTAGTGCGATTAGTATTTAATGATCTATAGGTTCATGTCGTCGTTTAGAAAATGGATGTTGTGTATGAGTGAGTTTTTGAACGAAGATAACGTGTCTGCAAGAATATCAGCATCAATGTTAGGGTCAGCACAATACAAATTATATGTGCGACACAACCTTGTAATGGGAGAAAAGTAACCGACATTATTAGTGTGCTGACTTATTCTGAAGAACTCCGGGTTTCTTATACGGGGTTTAACATGCAAATTTATATCAGATAGACAGAGAGAATCAATAGCTCCGCTGAGAATCTTGTGTAGCACAATGAGATCGGATATTTTTCGTCGGGACTCAAGTTTGTGCATCTTGAAAAAGGCAAGTCGATCTTCGTAGCTGTGAAGGTTATTGTGTTGACCAGCTTTGTATGACAAAATACGTAGAAACTTTTTCTGCACTCTCTCGATTCTCGTAATATGTGTTGTGTAATAAGGTGACCAAATAACTGACGAATATTCCAATATACTTCGTACTAGTGATGTATAGAGAATTTTTAGACTTTGAGGATTTTTAAAGTCTTGAGTAATTCTGGTGATAAATCCCAACATAGTATATGCCTTGTTTGTGATATTATCAAAGTGGTTTCTAAAAGTGAGTTTAGAATCTAGCATGACGCCCAGATCCCTTATTGAATCGACTTTAGCGAGTGGAACGTCACCCAGTTTATAAACAAATTCTATTTTTTTAATATTTTTAGTGAAACTAATACATGAACATTTCTTAGCATTAAGTGACATATTATTTGCTTTACACCAATTTGATAGTTCGTCCAGATCTCTTTGTAGGAGATGACTATCTTCCAGGCTACGAATGGTGGAATAAATTTTTAAATCATCGGCATATAATAGACACTTATTTCTTAATATATTTGGCAAGTCATTTATGAAGATAAGAAAGAACAAGGGACCAAGGTGAGAACCTTGAGGAACTCCTGAGGTGATAGAAACCGGAGATGAATCATATCCATTTACAGTCACAACTTGAGTTCGATGAGAAATGTAAGATTCTATCCATCTCAATAAGTTGCCGTGGATTCCTATAGCATGAAGTTTTTTCAAAAGTATACGATGGTTCACCTTGTCAAACGCCTTGCTGAAATCTGTATATATTACATCCACTTGAGATCTCGAATCAAACGATTTGCAAATCTGACTCACAAACTCAAGCAGGTTGGTAGTTGTGGATTTTTTTGGAACAAAGCCGTGTTGATTAATGCAAAGTGTCTGACGAAAGTGGGTGAATATGTATCTATAGCAAATAATCTCGAATATCTTTCCAAAACAAGATAGTTTACTTATAGGTCTATAGTTACTAACGTCACTTTTATTTCCTGTCTTAAATATTGGTGTGATGTGAGCTACCTTCCATAAGTCGGGAAACTTTCCTTCTTTTAAAGATTTGCTAAAAATGATATAGATAGGATCTAGAAGAAGGTGAGCATAATTTTTTATAAGCAGTGAAGGAATACCATCAGGTCCTGCGCCCTTGGCGGGATCCAATTCTTTCATAATTTGTAATATTTTATTTTTATGCAGTGGTATAAAGGAAAGTGAATCGAGAGAGTCATTAATGAGAGCAGATGAGTGATGTTGAGAAGCATTATCAAAAACTGAAGCGAAAAATTCTGAAAAGATATCAGAAATTTCTTGACCGCATGTAGCATATTTTTCTCTCAGAAACATTGTTTTAGGGATTGCATTAGTGAATTTCTTGGTTTTAGTGTATTCCCATAATTTTTTAGTCCCGATATGTAATGATTCCTCTAGAGAATTTATATATGAGTGATAGCAGGCACGAATACTATTCTTAATGCGAGATCTTAGCATAGAAAAGGTTTCGTAATCTCTAGAATTACCGTATTTTATGTATTTTTTCCTATATTTTTCTTTTTCGCGGAGCTGGTGTTTTAATGCACTGCTAAACCAACATGGGTATTTTGAATTCAAGATCTTTTTTTGTGGAGTGTATCGAGCTATTATCTCCCATAATGTATTATAAAATAAGTTGAGAGAATCGTTGCAGTTTAGTTGATTCATTGGAGACCAATCAATTTGAGCTATGTCGTTAATACATTTGGCGTAATCAGTTTTACGGAAGTTGTATGCAGTATGGTTAGAATTATGTTGTAAAAAGTTTTCTCGGTTAATCGTTGTGTTTATTTGGACTGGGGGATGAAATTTATCAACACTTACCAGAGCAGTACCCGAAGACACAAGTAGTGGAGTATCAGATAATATTAAATCTAAAATTTTGGCATTACAATTGGTTATAGAGTTAAATTGTTGAAGATTGGTTGTTGATATGAACTCCATGAAGTCCTTGGCTCTGGAATTAGATGGACTGAGCGGAGTCAGTCCAGCTCCAGAAGTTGTTGCATTCCAAGTTATAGATGGCAAATTGAAATCGCCAAGTAGCATGTTACGTGTTCTTGTAGTGGTTTTGAGGAAATTAATTTGGCATTTAATAAGATACTCATTGAATACTGTATCTGAGATATTAGGCGGTATATACACAGCTCCTATATTGATTGGTGTAATATTATTTTTTCCTTTGATTGAGATCCAGAGGTCCTCGAATTCCGTACAGAGATCGTTCCGCTGGTATGCTGAGAATGACTTCTTATTTGCTAACAGAACTCCACCTCCGTCTTTCCTGTTGGCAAACTGAGAACTATCTCGATCACGTCTAAAAACTATATATCTGGCGTCGAATAATTCTTCACTATTCACCCTTGAAGTAAGCCATGTCTCCGTCAAGCAAATAATGTCATAATCACTATTTAGAATTTCTATGTAACACTCATTAAGCTTAGTTCTCAGACCACGAACATTCTGATAGTAGATAGAAAGAGCCATTATGAACTAACACAAACTTATTAATAAACTTACTGGACAGTCCTTGAATTTATTGAAAATTTTGCAATGCATCCAGGTTAGGAACTGGTGTAACTGGCGATTGTTCGTCTTTCCTGATGAAAATTCTTCCATTCTTGGTCCAGACAAATTTAAATTGCTTATTTTTAGCCATTTGTCTAGCTGCTGCATGTATAGTCTTATTGTAAGGAGAGAGATGCTCACAGACATATATCGGGGAAGTTCCTGTAGACCTATGTGCGATACATTTAGTTTGTTGGACACATTATTTTTGTTGTATGTCTTCACAGCTGAGAGAATATTATCCCGGATTCTACTATTTTGGAGGCGAACAATAATATTTCGTGATCTTGCGCTCGTGCTAGATTGTCGTTGAACCCGATGGCACGCCAGTATTTGATCGTTCTTTATGTTGGCAGATACGCTTGTGCATATTTTAGAAACTGTATCCAAAAGATTCTCCTGACGATTTTCAGGCACCATCTGTATCTCGAGGTTACAGTTGCGGCTTATCTGTTCCATTTCTTCCAGTTTTTTTCCAATCTTTGGTGACTTTCTTGAAGCTGTGAATTCTCAGATTCTAGTTTTTTAACACGAGCAGTGTTTTCAATATTAGTTTTATTGAGACGGTCGTACTCACTTGATAGATATTCAATAGATATTTTGATGTCTTCTATGCCAGATATCTTCTCATTAATATGGTCGAGTTTTCTTTCAATAGTTTTATTTAATTCATACATAAGATTATCAAACTTTTGGTCGATATATTTCTTCAACTGTTCCAATTGAGAATCCTCTGGTATCTGTGTCGGGGTTGTTTTAGCTTTTGGTGGGCTGGGTTTACATAAAATACATTTCCATTTCTGACGATTCATCTGAAGCATATTTTTAAATGTCTCTTCTGTAAAGCCTTGACAAGAGTAGTGGAAACTATTACCACATTTAATGCATTTTAAAATATTTTCAGATTGCATTTTATCATTGCATTGCTTACAATTCATTTTGAATATGTGAGATTCCAAAATTAGTATTTTCAATGCTAATTAATGAGCAACAGAGTGAATAAATCATTTAAGCAAATTATTTAATCTTTTCGAGAAATATTTTTGTTTTACATGTACAAATCGAGAGTTACATTTCTCAATGTTCACTACATTTTAGAGAGCATATACCAGAATGGTTTCATCTGAATGGTAAATAGGTTAAACCATTCTGGTATATATTCTCTGAAATGTACTGATTGTCCCGCGATTTATATTTTGATATGAAAAATTATCACTTTCAAAGCTTAAAATACCATTAGAATTACGAGAACAAAAACCTTCAGCCCAAATGCATATCTGGCAAGGTGATAGATAGTCGAGGTGTGTAAATAAAAACGTAAAAAAAGAGGTTTGTGTAAATAAAGTTGTGTGTCCCCAGGACGTCCGGGCTGGCCCTGATCAGCCTGTCGGCCTACAACCCCATCGCCAACTCGCGCCACACGGCGGAGGTGGCTCAGGTCGTGGACGTCTACCTGCCGGCCAACTTCACCCTGGCCATGAACCTACCCACCAAAGCCATCAGGTAAGGTCCTCACCCCAAACGTCACGATCGTACACCATGCCACCTCTACTTCCTCCTACACATTTTCTCCTCAATGACGTCTAACAAAATGAATGTATTATAGGTAACGTTTAAATAAATATGCAAACCAAATCTTGAATATAAAGCATTCTTGTACCAATAGACTCATCCATCCCATCCCGCGTAAAGAAATTAGCAATCTCTCTCTCTCTCTTAACAAGAAGAGTAAAGTCCGAATCTACAAATTCTGTATTAGACCGATAATGATCTATGGCATCGAAACAAGACCTGATACAGTTCGCACTAAATCACTTCTTAGAGAAGGCGAGACTACGCAGCAGAATGAGAAACACCATTAGAAAAATGTGTGACATCCGAGATGTTGTCAGTTGGGGAGACAAAGGAGAAGGTATTTGACCGTGTGGAAAGAATGGACTCCCAAGGACTACCACACCTTGCCCTGCATGGGAAACCAGAGGGAAAAGGATGCCTGGATGACCCCCCAAAATATGGAATTGGTGGGAGTCCGCATCATAA
>JADDOH010001190.1:0-11681 GCA_016648135.1 Agrypnia vestita
AATGCTGTATTTAAAGCTTACAGAAAAAAGATTATTTCATCCGCACTTATTATTTAATATCGCACTTATTATTAATAAGTGCATATGAAATAATATTTTTTCTGTAAGCTTTAAATAATTATTATTCTTTCATAGCGTCCTGATGTAAAATTATATTATATAAAAAAGTCATTATCATGTTGGACCACAGAAAAGAGACAAACTTCAAGATAACAAATTCTGGAAAGACAATTATTCAAAAAATGCTTTGCAGCCTAATGACGTGGCTCGTTGAAAACTGTCACCTGTATATTGAGAAGAGCATAGAGAAATACCTGTTTTAAATGTACCATTTCTCCTTGCCCTTTGAGAATAAACGGAGAGAATAGAACACAACTATTCTGCTCCATCATATAACTTTTAACTTTCTCATCTCTTTGCTATGTGTGGTGTGCGTACTTTCAAATAGGTTTATTTTATTGAAATTTCTGGCAAATAAATCTAAGTTCAATCTGTGCAATTCTGAAAATAGCAATAAATACAAACACCGAATACCTACATCCAGTTTATTTTTTATTTTAATTTTCGTCTATTAAGTGTTGGGATAAAGATCTGACATCGCAATATTGCTACTTTCAGAATAGCACAATATGTTTTTCTCGTAATAATGATTTGCATTTTCATCAGATAATTACTAAGTAATTTTGATTCATTTCTAAAAAAGTAATGTAAAATTTATTTGAACGCGATGATTGTATGCGTCTGGTTGCTATTATTCATTACTGGAACATTCTCCCAGCGAACATCGTCTATCTCATATTGCTATTGCCCTAAAATAATGCTACACCACAGAATAAGTTTTTCTTAATTTTAAAATAAATTAAAATCTTAATTTACTCAAACTTAAGAAAACATGTTTAGTGATAATTGAGATAGTGAAACCTATTTGAATAATTATTCATAAACCTATCAGTGATACAATGAAATGGGCTAAGGTTGTGAAATGTTAATAATTATCTGTAATAAACTAAAGTATATTATAGATGTCTCACAGAGAAGAAACTGTATATTTTTTTATAAAGGGAGAGTAGGTATAGAAGTCTTTATGGGTGTACATAGGACTTATGAACTATCGGTATATCGGACTTACGATGATAGGTCGTAAGTCCTATGTACACCCATAAAGATTTCTATACCTACTCTCCCTTAATAAAAATAATAATATACAGTTTCCTCTTTGTGAGACATCTATAATATACATTAATTGATTATTGATGTCCCTGTGACAACAATCCAGTTCTGTTCTGAAAAATTTGGACATACTTAAAATATTCTGTAATTAAAAAAATTTTTTTTGAACCTACCTGGAAAGCAAATTAATTTTAATTTTTTCCCAATATCCGCTGTTGTAGTAAAATATGTATAACCTTCGCCAACTTTGTCCCATATAGCTTTGGAAAGGTCAGTATTGCTACAAATTTTAGCAGAGTACCAATGGAAACTACAAAAATTTCGTTTGAGAAAGAAACCTTCCAATTTGCTGGGGTACACAGGGAACCCCGCCAGAATGCTGGATGGTAATGTCAGAGTACTTATCCACGGAGCGTTAACAATAATCTTGAATTTGTTGTCTAAAATACAAAGTTCTGTTTCTGCACCCACCTTTATGGCGTTTACGCAAACAACATCTCTGGGAAGTTCTTCTCCATTTTGAAAAAGTTTAACTTGAATCGGTGTAACTTCAGTTGGAGGAACACATTCATTTTTTTTGGCTTTCTTGTTTTTCTTTTTAGAGAGAATTTTTTCAACATTTGTTGTTATTCTGCCCAACAAACTGCCGACATTTTCTGCACTTTGTCTGGTAAAGTTGAATTGCCTATTTATGCGTAAGTTCGGGTCAGTGTAAATAAATGTAAAATCGAAGTTCTCATCTCCATCCACATGTCTAAAATAAGCTTTATCCATATTGCTTAAACTTCCCTTTGACAATTTGTGCTGAAATCTTCGCGGAAAACTAAGAAATATTTTACGATAATTTAGTTGTCGAATAAATAACATATCAGATCGCGCTAGTTGCACGAATGATTATAAACTATATGCTTATGATTAAATATAGTATACTCTGGTTATAGGTTATAAAACATTTTCAAATTCGTGGCAATGACAACTGTCGAAAATGACAGATCATGTGTATATACATAGATTAAGAATAGAAAAATCTTTCAATGGACAGATCCATGGAAACTTAATGTATAGAGTCCGTCCAACTTATCTGGAGAATAAAGGAGGGCGTCCCAATCGTTGTGGTACTGCCCATAGTCTAAAAATTATCTCATTTGTAGGGAATTTTTTGCAAATTCGCTTTTTCTTAAACAAGTTATTAAGCAGTATACAACACGATAAAAAACAAAAAATGTAAACTAACGTACAAATAAATTTATCAAAATATACATTCGTAAAATACACAACGCCACAAAATGTCGTTTTTTCAAAATCAAAGAAAAATACAATTTTCAGGAAAAAAAACAAACAATAATAATTCTTTAAGGCCGGCGCCACATTACGCAGATCTTCCGCCGCGTTTTTTCCGTTGCGCCAAATCGGCAAAGCAAATAGATCGACCGATCATCCACGTAGTGTGTTTATTAAGCGCATATTGTATGGAAAGAAATGTAGCGATGTTCCACGACAGAAGAATCCGCGCAGTGTGGCGCCGGTTTTATTCGGTGTCTCATACCTAATGATCATGACCACCATGTTCAACTCAGTAACACCTAAGGATATCAATTGGTTTAGAGCCGTTGTATCAACTTGGTTTATAGTAATCTTTCGTTCAAAGCATAGATATTTTGCATTTTCCACCGATCAAACAACTCGCTCTCGTAAAAATCTATGCTTTAAATGAACTATTGCTATAAAGTAAGTTGATGCAACCAGTCTTTAATGTGCATAAATAAAAAAGTTTATTTTTGAAAAAAGATGTTTATACAAATGAACTCGTTAATGAATTATGTAATAAAAAGTATAAATAATAAAAATTCTATGTAAAAAATTATCAAATAAAATATGTTCTAAAACTTTTCTCATCTTACGGCTTCTAAATCAATTTTTCCACTTATCCTTGTTCTTTTTTTTCCGGGTGTAGATATTTTAATGCCCATTTCCACGGCCACTTTACCTTCTTTAACTATTTTGTAAATTGCCGATTCAGAATAAATTGTATAATAGTAAAATAAAAAACTAAGTATGGGAAAATCATTATAACTGCATGGCAGCACTAACCTGAAGTGGCGGCAATAAGTCTATGAACAAAATCAAACGGTATAATTGGGGCTTTTAGACGTTGTTCCTCTTCAAAAAACGTGTGCATTTTCAAGATTATTTCCCGAACACCGCTTTTAATGGTTTTTGGCATGGTGACAATCTAAAATGTTCTTAAAAAACTATCGAAACGGTCGTGAACCTCTCTGTAAACAAAGTGTGTCAAAGGTCTGTCAGCTGTAGATAATCCAATATGGCGTCGTTAGTTCCAAATTTGACCATTCTTCAGATAAGTTAGACGGACTATAATATAAGATACGTTTGGAAAAATCCATAGACTTACTATAAATAATGAAAAATCTATGGAAAAATCATAACGACTAGCAGAGACAAACAATAAAATTACAGGCTGCTTAAAATAGTTTCCCATTGCCATAAAAATATTCTACAATAGTAAAGTAAAAAGTCAGCTGTCAAATTTCAAATAAGTAGGCCGAGCGTTTTATGCGATTTTAACTATTCTATTCATCTTAGTGATATGGCATTCGCAGCTGCAGATAATCAAGATTTCTTTAATTTAAACGGTGGCAAAAGGTCTATTGTTGAAAATGTCACGTCGCACAAAATAGCTGTGGTGGCGTTTATAAGAGAGTTTTGCCTTTTGAAGAGGGATGGTATAACATTTTTTACTATCACAAATGAAACAATGGGAGAAATACAAAATAAACTTATTATTAACATAAACATTATATTTCAGCTCAAGATATGATGGTTTTCGATTACACTATGTCTCCTAAGTATCGAAAAGACTTCTGCATGTTAGTTTTAAAACTAATTCAGGCAAGTTTTATCATTTTAGATAATTAATTTTTTGTGTTACGCAAAAACAAACTACTTACTTATATATATATACAGTCGAACTCGGTTATAAGGAACGCGACGGGACCAACTAAATTTGCTCCTTATAGCCGGGATTCCTTATATCCGGGATTCACTTTTTTCACATTTTTTTTTGATTGTGTGATGTTATTTTCAAGAGCAGCTTAATAAACATCCTTATCTTTCCAGGGCGATGAAACTGTAGAAGACGATTGTGAAAACTTTTTACAGACTTTTTGACGCCGATAATTTGGACTTTTTCGCGAACCTAGAGGCACTTTCGATTGTTAGTGAACACGTTAAACTGATTAGGCTTTTAAATGCTAATACAGTAAACTGCATAAAATAAACTGTCACCATAAACATTTTGGAAATCCCCAATAATCGGAGTTATATAACCAGTATTCTCGACCTTCAGTAAACTATTGCTTGCCTGCGCACGTGGGATTTTCAGACACAAGTTTGTGTACATCATAAAATGAACCCTAATTAAGTGCGAGCCGCTTTCAAAGCAAAGTGAAAAAGTTCATTGTTATGTGTACTTATTTGTCTTTTTTTCTGTAACCCAAGCAAATATGTTTTCAGAGTTTCTAAAATTTGCTCCGTATATCCGGGAATCGCGCTCCTTATAGCCGAGACCGATTGTATGGGACTATGCGCAAATCAAAATTAATTCGCAGTTTTTCTCATTATAGCCGGGATCTCCTTATATCCGAGCTCATTATAACCGAGTTCGACTGTATATATATATATATATATATATATTTTTTTGTTTTAGTCACCTGACTTAGAATTTAGAGAATTGGAAGCTCTTTTGACTTCTGGAAATTACAACTTGCTAAGTTCTCATTTGCAAAACTTTTGTTTACGCTTGAAGCAAATTTATGATGATGGTGTGAATGCCCTTGTTGACTGCGTATCTCAAGCTGTGGACAGACTGATGGTGGAGGAAACCCCAGAGGCAATAGTGTTTATCAGCAAGAGTAGTGTTGCAGGTAAATTAAGCTTTGGTTCACTGAATTTTATAATGATATAAACTGATTGAAAATTTAAACATGCTCAACACAATCTCACTTAAAAGAATCTGTACTGCCTCTTATGTTTGTGTAGGATAATTATCCAATATCAAACAAATTTATCTCATGGGAATTACCTAAAAATGGTTTAATCCATTCCCGGCCATGAATTTTGCCTGTCTATCCTTTAGCAAAAAAAATTTCAATCAAAAATCATCACAAATTCATTTTGATTATTATTAAAACTGTGGTTCCCGAACACCATGGTTACTTATTTCTTTAAAAAATAGTTGCAAAACTCATAAATATTGATAAAAAGTAGTAAACAAGCGTCGATGAACTTTGATAGTCCACCCGTTATTTAACCGGTTATTTGCGGTTCAGTTATTTGGATTTGTATTTGATTATATCGATGACTGGTAAGGAAGATGTAACTGTTGTCCAGTACACATGATTTCCCGTCGAATTGCGAAAAATAACTTACAAATCTCAAATAACGGTTATTGTGGAACCGGCCAAAATACTAGCAAAGGGAAAAACTACATTTCAAAATGAAGACTACAACACACACACGTTCACCAGTTTGAAGACTACAAAGTGTACACTACAATCGTAGTAAAAATTACTTGAAGTGAAGTAATTGTAGTACTACGAAATGAAGTGAAGTAAATGAAGTGAAGTAATGAAGTAATTGTAGTATTAATGAAGTGAAGTAATGTAATGAAGTAATTGTAGTATTAATGAAGTGAAGTAATGAAATGAAGTAATTGTAGTATTAATGAAGTGAAGTAGTGAGTTTATATTTTTTTCCCAAATAAAAATTTGGCGAGCTAAAAAAAAAAAAAAAATGCTCGCCAGCCAGATTTCTTCATCATTCGATTCCAAAAAATTTTCAAAAAACCATGGGGGGGGGGTTGTTACAGTTTCCAGAGATTAATTCATTTAGCTACATCAACTTCCCAAAAATTTCTTCATTCGATCCCAAAATTTTTCAAACCATGGGGGGGGGTTGTTAGTTTCCAGAGATTTCTTCATATATCTACAAAAATTTCACGTAAAAAATGCACTTAACTTTGAAGTATATGTACTTTGTAGTGTTCGCTTTGAAATGAAGTGTACTGTTTGAAGTTTATACTTTCTATAACTTTAGTGTTTGTAGTTTGTAGTGTGCACTACACTTCAAAACGTGCAAAGTGTGCACTTCAATGTAATGTAGTACTACATTGTAGTTGTGAGTACAGAGCGGACCCATCACTACAAAATACCATCGCTACTTTGAATCAGCACCCGAGACACTGACATGGCAGGTGGGATGAATATCGACTTTTCAGGTGCATATCAAACAAAAATTTTGAAGAAAAAACAGGATGAATATCAACATGGACGGATATAGAGGGTCCACTGTATTAAAATGAAAGTTTTTGCGTGCTCTTCCTCTAAGGCCCGGTTGTATCAAGTTGAATTAAAGTAAAATTAGGTTTAAAGCATAGTTTTTAGCGTTCTCCACCAATCAAATGATCCGTTTCCATAAAAATCTATGCTTTAAATGAACTTTTATTTTAATCCAATTTGAAACAACCAGGCATAAGAGAGAGGAGTAGGAGTATCGTATCATATTACACATGAAATTACAAGTTTTTTTTAATGTAATTATAAATATATACCTAGTGAAATAATTTTCAACAAAGTAATTTTCTTTTAATATATTTTTTATGATTATAAAATTTTTCTTTTTAAAAAATGTGAATTTAATAATAAATCAACATTTTACAAAGAAAATTTGCTGTGAAAATATTAATAATTCGGATGGATCAAACTTTTAATATGGTGCCAATGGCGGGCCTACTACCCGCTCAATCTCACAGTTAGACGACATAATATATAAATTTTAAATCCACAGGAATATTCATTAGAAGGATGATGGTGTTTTTGGACAAACTTTCATTTTCTCAAGTTACCTCAGTCTACCGTTCCTTTTGTTCATATTACGAGAGTGGCAGACCGGGTTCACTCATGAGATGCCTCAGTAAAGATGTCAGTATTATTTATTTTTATTAAATGGGTATAAATGACACAATATGTCAGAATGTCTTTCTCAGCAGCCGGAATATTTCGGGCTCAAAACTTAATTAAAGTAGAGCTGTACAGTTTATTATTAAATTATTTAGCTTTATGCTATTCTATTTTGAAAACCAGAATAGGTTGTGAGGTCCAATTATTAAAGCGAAACACATAACAAAAACACCCAGGCCTGAGAAAATCACACAGATATATTGTGATATCACCGGGAATTGAACCGGGAAAGCCCCGGTATGAGAAGCCAGTTTCATGCTCACTAGACTATAGAGGCCGCCTATCTTACGACTATAAACAAATCGACAATAATGAGGGGAACTTAATTATTCAATCAAATATTTTATTTTGGTCAAAATGTTATCAGATTTACATGGCCATTCAGAATCTTCTGGTTACAGTTTTCTGGGAATTCTGCCGTGTGTATGCGACCTCTCTGGCTGAAATATCAGATCCCATTATTTTTATTAATTCAACTTCAGCTTCAACAGGCCATGAGGCTCAATTACAGAATCGAAACATATCACAAAACACCCAGGCTTGAGTAAATCACATAGGTTAATTATGACCTCACCGGAATTGAATCTCCGTGTGAAAAATTAGTGTCATTCCCCAGTGGGCTTGATAGTCCAGCCCAGTGGCTACGAGGTTCGCCTTGCAGGGTCCGTAAAGTGTGGATATCTCAGAAAACCCTAACTACGAGAAATTATTTTGTAATTAATTTATTTTAGACAAAGTTACTGTCAAAAAAATATATACCTACATATTTTATTTCAATTTATTTTTTAGAAAATCTATCTGCAGCTTATTTCAAAGTACTGACGGTATACTGCTGGTATGGATATAAAGAAATTACATATATGTTCTGAATATGTTTCTAATCCAAAATTTCAAGTGACAGAGAATAGCGTTGCAAAATTATCTTTGCATGTGTATATAACATAATTTAACTTTTTCAGCTTGCAATTACTTGCTAATATTTTTCATACAATATTTAAATTCTTTGTTATTAGCGTGAGGCTCAAATATAAGACTAGAATGACCTCTTCTTAGCAGAGGTAAAAAATGAATAAAAAATCAGAAATCACTTTTATTTTTGAATTGGAGCTACTTAGAATGAATATTTTTTTAAACCTGATTATATTAATTCAGTTATGTGGACTTCTTTTAGAAATTAGATACATCAGAAAGTGCGCCGGATATTCTGATGACTAGCGAGGAAAAAAAGTTCTTTATGGCCATGGAAAATTCCAGAAAGAAGATAAATTTTGACAGTGATAGGTAAGAATCCTGAGTAAATTCATTGTAACTTTGTGTAAATAAAATCGCATCAGTTTAATAAAAAATTATATCTACAATATAATTTAATTTGTTGTTTAAATGACAAAATTCCTGTTATTATGTATATTAATATATTAAGAAGGAAGTCTTGAAACTTTTTGTTGGAAATTAATTTTCATTTTTGATACTATCACAATTCTGACAGTTAAAAGTTGTCCTAGAATGGGCGTGGAAGATGAAATATAATACTTTATTTGTCCAATACTTTTAATGTATGGATTTCCTATAATAAAACCCTACATTTATCCATTACTCTTTAATACTTTGATGCTGTTCCGTATAGGATTTGAACACCGTGCACGGCATTCTCGAAATCGATAGAAAAATACCGATTTTTTTGGCAGCCCTGAAATATGCCTTTTAAACCTTGTATATTTTCTATTTCTTTGTGTATTACACAGTGTGTTTGTGTGTCTACGGCACAGTACAGAAATTGCCAACTGCTTATAGAGTTAAAAATGAGGTAGAAAGCAGCTAAATCATTCTTGTTTCTATCTCCGGACCAACAACACGTCTTTTACTTCAAAACACCAGCAGTATATTTTAGTGGCGGGCGATCCGGCTCACCTGACTGACCCAGCTCATCAGCTCAATCGTTCGAATTGAACCGGTTCAGTGAACCGGCTCAATTTGATCTGAACCTGAACTGAGCTGATCTGAATCTTCTGAGATATATATATCGATGATGACCAAAAAAAAAGGTCGCGGGAAAAAATATATCGATTTTGCGGACCAAAAAAATATCGACGACCAAAAAAAAAAGAAAAGGTCGCCGGAAAAAATATATCGATTCTGGGGAACCCAAAATCAATATGTTTTTTCCTGCAACCATTTTTTTTTGGTCTCCAAAAACTTTTTTCCCTTCTGACTGATTGATTGATCTGATTGAGCGTTGAGCTGATAAAGATCCGGTTCACTGAGCCAGTTCGTTCACGAACGACGCACCTCTAGTATATTTCACATCTTCCTTTTCTAAATTATGCTTTATCTTATACTTCACACCTCCTTTTTCTAAATTACTGTTATAACTTTAAACAACTATCTATACTATGTCAATTCTGTAATTTTTTGCTGTTCTACTCTTTGGATTTTTTGTATATATTATTATGTAAAAGGTACTTCTGTGCCGTATATTGAAATAAATAAATAAGTAACCAGCAATGCATCCCTAAATAAACAGTCTTTGTTTTTGTATGAAAATGTTTTTGTATGCCAGACTGGTCACTTTACCTTATCACATGCTTTCTCATTTGTCTAACAAAATGAGAAGTAACTATTATTTTACCACCAACATGTGCAGCGCCTAATTTCGAAACCCTCTAAAATGATTTTTTGTGTTTTTGGATTTTATATTTTGTTTATGGATAAAAATGTATACATATGTGGAAAGCTTGTTTGCAGTATTTTGGAGCAAACCCTGATTTTTAAAATGTAATGTCAATGCATTAGAGTGATTTTTGCAAGAAACAATGTGTTCTGCATATAGCTGACAAAAAAATCTTCAAACTGCATATTGCGTAGGGCATTAATAAATTATCCGAAATCTGTTTTAGGAGGTTTTGAAACTAGGCACTACTTGTGTTGTCTGTTGTTGTTGTAAATAAATATATATATAAAATAAAACAGATTGTGCTTTTTTATACCTTGTGTAGTGGATTTGAGCACTGCCAGTGGTCCCGCAAGCAAGCCGAGCTGGTCACAGCTCGCCAGGCCGCCCTGCTGCAAGGAGGAGAGCCCCGCGCCCTTTCCCCTCCCCAACTGCAGGATACCATTTCTCAGATTCTCAGGGATAACCCTGATTTTGCTGAAGCTGTAAGTATGATGATTTTATAATTTATTATTATTATAAATAAACTGGAAATATTAAGAATATACCTCAGATCTACATTTCCACTTGACGGCGTGTTTGTGCATTTAAATTACCCATATTTTAATGACTTTTTAAAATTGTTTATACTGATATTTTACATCCTCAATTTGGTATTTTTGTGTCAGGTAGATGTGTGTAGGATTATTTTTGGTTTTTGTTTTGATATAAATATATATTAGGTCCTTACATATGAAATTGGCGTTTTGCCGTACTGGCAAATTTGATCTCAAATATCTTCTCATTGGTTAGGAATTCCAAATCCAAATTTATACAGCTATTTACTCATGTATTTGTGTTTTGAAAATTATAATTCATTTGTTTTTTCCTCAATTGTTTTTTTCTTTGCGTCACTCAGTTTACAAAATGAAAAACTTGAAATATCGCGTTATTTACGAGTACGAGTTCCACCGTGGCACCAGTGCTGTAGAAACGGCTCGAAGGATTAATGATGTGTATGGCGACGGTGCCGCAAAAGAAAACACGTGCGTTTTTGGTTCCAACGATTTTCGTGCTGGAAAATTTCACCTGCAGAACAGCCCAGTTGGGACGGGCCGGAGGGACCAAAGTTGATTAGATGAAGAATTGAAGGCTATTTGGAAGCGGATCCATCGCAAACCACATCCGAGTTAGCTGCAGGCTGCGGTGTTAGTGATAAAACTGTTTTAATCCACTTGAAGCAAATTTGTAAGGTGAAAAAGCTTGAAAGGTGGGTACCTCACGAATTGAGTGAAGCAATCAACAAACGCGCGTTGACTGCTGCGTTGCATTACTCAACCGGCACAATAATGAAGGGATTTTAAATCGAATCATTACCTGTGATGAAAAGTGGATCCTGTACGATAATCGGAAGCGCTCATCGTAATGGCTGAACCCTGCCAAACCAGCCAAACCATGCCCCAGCGAAAATTGACTCCAAAAAAGTTACTTGTAAGCGTTTGGTGGACTAGTGCTGGTGTCGTTCAATACAGCTTTCTTAAATCTGGCCAGACGATTACGGCAGATGTCTATTGTCAGCAACTGCAAACCATGATGGGAAAGCTGGCTGCTAAACAACCGAGGCTGGTTAATCGCTCTAGGCCACTGCTGCTTCATGATAACGCTAGACCACACACTGCACAACAGACGGCTACCAAATTAGAGGAGCTTCAATTGGAATGTCTAAGACATCCACCGTACTCTCCGGACCTTGCCCCAACAGATTACCATTTTTTTCGAAATTTGGATAACTTCTTGCAAAGGAAAAAATTCAACTCCGATGGGGC
>JADDOH010001191.1:0-175152 GCA_016648135.1 Agrypnia vestita
ACCAGACTATGTCCTGAAAAATTTACGTTAGTTTACGTCTATTTATTTCGGTGGTCTGTGAGGTATAACAGAGTTTGTTCATGAATTCTAAAATTTTCACGAAATTATTTTAAAACTAGGCGTATCAAAATAATTTTTGTTTCATATTTATTAATATGGCAGTTACGTTATGGTGAACACGATTATTAAAATTTTCACTAAACTAAACTTTTTATTACATACACGACGAGTTATTTTGTCACTGTTTCGAGAGGTGCGATCCCTCTTATCATCGGATGTAGTTATTAAATACACCCGGTGATGAAAGGGATTTCTCTTTACGAAATTGTAGTAGTGACAAAATTACTCAACGTATATCCCTCACCACACACAAGAATCATAATTCTTTTTGTGAGGTATACACATACAAAAAAATGAATTGTGAAATTTTTCTAGGTATCATTGTTATAAAATATCATCTAATTAAATAAATAAAATAAAAATATGAGTTCGGCCTCCATCCCCTTGGTGATAATATAATAAGGCGCTCAATTATGCAATAATTAGACGCTCTCTTGATGACGATGGATGAGACTTCAGTGAAACGTCGAGATTTGCCTTTCAGTGAAATATGCGGCTCATATAAATATATAAAGTTTTATTCAACACATAAATATGTTCAACGACCGTTAATAGTAATAATAATAACCTAATAATAATAATAACCCAATAATAACCTTGACTTTTTAGTACTCAACGTGTGTATGTGAAGTACGAAGTTAAGTGAAAATTAAAAAAATAATTTTGACTAAACCATTTCACTTATGTCTTTTACTAGTATGATTTGAATTTTTCATATTTCGATATAAAGATGGTACAGTTTCATGAAAAATCACACCATATAATTTTTTTTTTTTTTTTTTTAAATAGAGATGCGAACACGGAATACGTGTCACATCAATATTCTTACTATTTTCAAACTAAGCTAAACGCTTGTGCTATGAAAATAGGACTAACTTGCTAGTCTGGAGTGAGGTTCGAACCCGCGACCTTTGGATCACGAGGCGAGTGTCCTAACCACAAGACCAACAAGCTACTCTTTTAATTTAAATAATAAATCAGTTTTCACAGAAATAGAAACAGAAAGTAAAATAGTTTCCACAGAGCCAGGCACTGTTAGAAATGTAATAAAAATAATCTTTATATGTTTATTTTAATTTTCAAATTTTGCATGGAAATGCGTCACTCTTCTTTTCGAACGGAAAATTTATACATTAGAATCTCTCGCGCCAAATAAAAATGTCAACACTGTACATATTATTCTTGTCTACGAAGTAAGTGATAAAATTTTTGTTACGATGGTAGCTAAAATGACATTTTAATATTTTGAAAGAAACAATTGGAAACAAGACAATTGGAAGATACCGCCGCATTTACTACGAAGTAATAATTTCAAACAAAAGCTTTTGTGTTAATGATAGGAAGTACCTATTCAATAAATTAATATATAAACACAGATTCCGCAACGAAGCTTAGCATTGAATATAATTATTAACTAAACGTAAACCATAGAATAAATGTTAGTGTCTATATAATTATACAGTTATATTAAATAGTTCATATGAGTAATATAGAGAGAGTCCAAAATAAGTTTCTTAGATAAATCAATTATAAGCTTAGCATAACGTCGAGTAACATTGATTACAACATTCTTAGATGTTTTTGCTTTCTCAATAAACTAGAAACTAGAAGAATAATGACGGACTTTCTCTTTTTACGGAAATTAATAAACGGAACTATCGACTGTCCTCAACTATTAGAACGTATCTGCTTGCGTGTTCCATCTCGCGTAACTAGAAGTCATGCAGGTTTACCTTGGAAACTGCAGCTACTAACTACGTTTTTAATTCCCCACTGCAAAGGCAACCTAGACTAGCGAACAAATCCGGGCAACTTCACGTTTTTGCCACATGCTTTATAATATTTAAACATATTTTAAAATGTGTAAAAGATTACTAGTATTCGTCAGACTGAACTCAAATAAATGGATTGTAATTCAGTTGTCTATGGGGTGAGATAACAAAATGTTATATAATTTTTTTACTGTATTACGCTTTACTAAACTTGTGCTATTGTTTTCTACTTTATATATATATTTTTATATTTTTTGCTATATTATGCTTTCTTTAAGCTTCTGCTTTTGCTATATACTTCTTTTTTTAACTTTATATTATATTTATCTTTTAGTATTGTGCTACTGTTATGTATTTGCTTTCCACATTATATTATTATATTTTCTTGTTTTTATTTCATGAGCAATTACTATGAATTATGAAAAGTATTCATTTATTTGACACTTAACCTTATGTGTGTAAAAACCCTCAATGGCGTTAATTAATAAATAAATAATGAAATAAATAAATATTGATATTTTACAAAGATTTTAGTTGTTAAGTAGACCCGAGCATTCTTAATCTGATCGAACCCTAGATTCTGATTACACAAACTTCAAAGATCTTTATGTATGTATTCTACACTAGTGATGGTCAAATCGTTATTTTAACTGGTTGGTTTAAATGGTTACATCTGGTACATTTATTGGAGATTTGTACCTGATTATATCGGCGGTTGGTAACTGAGATTTAAGTGTTGTTTAGTACCGATGATTGTCCATTGAAATACAAAAAATCTGTTATTAACCATCGAAATAATCTGATAAAAATCTCAAATAATGGTTACTATGTCACCGGTTAAATTACCATCACTAGTTTACACTAATATAATATAATATAATATAAAATAATATAAAGAGGTAAAATTTGTAAGTTTGGATGTAGAAGCTAATCTAATGATTTCAAAAATTCTTTCATCAATATTTAGAATGGACTTTCAGAGTAGACATAAGATGTATCCCGTTAAAATAAAAGTGCTTTTCGTGGTGACCTCTTTTACAACTAAAGTCGACGAAAAAATGGTCGAGCGATCCGTTTTTTACGAACACTTCCATCTTCTTCTTCTTAAAATTAGGCAATCCGCCCTCAAAGAGCGATTTGTGCCATTTTACAGGTTATAAATGAGATGTTTCGAAGAAAGGATATGATTAATTATATATTTATGTAATTTACTAACAAGAGTTTTGATATTATCGTTATCTAATTAGGTGAGTTCATAGCAAGAAGATGGTAAATATTGGTTGGGAGTTGAAATTTAGCCTCGATCAGCTCATTGTGAAGGGTATTAGAGTTCCGCAATGGGCAGGCAAAAAACATGTGATCAAGAGTCTCCTCCTCCGAACCACACTCACATATCGGACTGTCCACTATGTTCAGTCTGAACAAATGAGCAGCTACTAGACAATGGCCAATTCTCATTCTAGAGATTATGGAGATAGTTCTTTTGGAAAGCTTTTTATTACTTAACCAGGGTTAGCTAGGAATATTTGTCTGTATACTTTTTTCCCTTAACGGTAAGAAATATTTAAATACTTTCTATAGTTGTAGAATTTAAAAAGTTCTATAAAAAGTCCGCGATGACACACGTTTTGATAAAATATGACTATTAGGTAGTTACTTAAAATCTACGCGTGCGAAGTCGCGCAGGTAAGCTAGTATGTATATAATTTTTAAGCTGGCTGTGTAAGTATTATTTGATATTCAAAATCGCAATTATACAAATTTAAAAAAAGCATTTGTTTAGTATGTCAATGCTGATTAGATATTTATATTGTCAAACAAAATAACTGGGTAATGATCTACAAATCTTATAGTCTGTAGAAACGTAAAAAAAACAAGTGTATTTTGTTAAACCTCAGGAAGAAACATTGAAAATGTTTTTATAAAATGGGATAGTTTTTTAAGAAGTTAAATGTACGTTTTAAATGTTAGTTTTCGTAGTTAATTTAAGTTTTAAAATTTGGATTAAAATTTGTGAAAAGTTATGATTGTTTATTAATTTATTCGACAACGCCAAGATTCTTATACAATAACACCGAAGTACCTTCTTATTACGCAATCTCCTCAGAGTGGACTGGAGGCTTAAAAATATCAACAGTAATGTTCTATGATAATGACCATCAAATAGACATCTTTAATATCGTATTTATATTCAAATTACTTCTTAATTATTATTATTATTACGTAATAGTTGTAATGCTATTGCGAAGTATTTACGTAAATGTAGATAGAGGATAGCAGGTCACTTATTCAAATACAGCTCAAAGATTAAGATGTAATTTTCATGGGAGTCGTAAAGAGTCACTTGTGTATTATGACATAAGTGATTACCATTTTATATAAACAATGGTGTGTGAGAGCGGAGTCGTCGTTTTTTAAAATTATTTTAGATGTGAATATACGTTTTAAATTAAATAATAATCAATCTAATCGTCGTGTTGTGAAAGTCTATCTGTTCCGTCTATTGGAACAGGTGTGGAAACATGGAGCCCAAGGGCGGATCCAGCTTTGGCGCCAGGGGGGGGTCACATAGTCGTGGTCAAGTCACAAGAAGTTATAATTTAATTTTGATAATAATAGATACTTACAAGTAAAACGTAGGTATTTTATTAATAAATATAACTACCTACTGTACTTAAAAATACCTACCTACCTATATTTAAATAACAAAATAAATTTTTCTTTTACGTCTTCTCCCGAAACGCGTTATCACTTCATCTACTACAATGGGTACGTTTTTATGGACGTGGAGAAGTGGCAGTCCGGTTAGACGTTCTTCAACCATTGAAGCTCTTAGCCACGAAGTGATTCTTCGCAACGTAGAGAAAGATCTTTCCGCTGTCGCTACACTAACAGGTAGTGTAGCCATAATACATAAAAATCTTCTTATATTAGGATACATCTCAATATCGCAATTTAAAATAAGGTCGGAAATCGGCTGCGGTATGTCCTGACTCCGCTGCCACTTCACCATCCACAGCGTATATTCGTTTACAACGACAGAAACTGGAGTATTATCTAGTAACAATGTATAATCGGTTGCTAGTTGTTTCACAGTTTTAATGTCTTGATTACTGTATTCGCTATTTGGCATGAAAACGCTTAGTTGAATCAAATTAAGTATTTGAAGAGGCAGACGATGCTGTAGGTCACTTATTATTGAATCCAGAAGAGGGATGTATATTAGTGTCCCGTCGATGTATGAGAAAAAAAATTTTTTTCAGCTACACAATCACAAGAGGTATCAAAATTTGCGTAATTTTACACAAATTGCGAAAAAGGTAACAAAAATTTAATCGTTTGTCATTTTGAGGGCTCTACCGAGCTTTGAAGTTTTGTAAATTTTACGTTTTTATGGAGTTAAACCGTTTGCCTAAAATAATTTTAAAAAATCGTGTTTAAAAGGTATTTTAGTATTGAAATTAATGAAACAAAGCACAAGAAAATAAAATAAACAAAATATAGATTATAATCAATAACAAAAACTAAAATTTTTAACTTATTTTTGTGTCCAAAATTTGGCATTTCTGCTCGAGATTGCATCCTGGTTCTAATAAAGCCATCTCTAGAAGTAACGTCAGTTACACTTTGTAAGGCGTCTGTTATATTCTCTAGGACCCAAAGTGCAACCATCTAAGGTCAAGAATAAATGACGAAGGGGTAACTCATTGACATGAAGCATACAAACACACCATTGTAATGGTCTCTGCAAAAACTCCTCTAAATATTTAATCACGCCACCCTTCCAATCGGTGTTAGTTGCAGTTCCGTCACATTCAACGCCAATTACGTCATCTTAATTCCAACCTCGACCCTCTACTAAAGATGTGATCGAAGTAAGAATTCCCTTTGCAGTGCCACGTCTTTCGGTATTGTGTGTCCCAAATAAATTTATCCAGGCTGTGCTAAAATGTGGTCTTCTAAAACTTCTTTGCGATGGACTTTTCGTCCATCAAAGTAAATGCTTTTTATAACAATACCTCCAATATCTTTTGAAGCTTCCGGGCTTTAGATACATCTCTGTAGATCTTATTTTTATCAATAACCAGAGTTAAATCTTCGGTAGAAACCAAGCCGACGTCAGTCAAAACCGCAGAAGCAACAGCAGCAGCAGATTGCGTGAATAAACCCTATCTATCACAGCAACTCTCGGCAAAGGCAATGTAGTCCAATTCGCCGTTGAAGTCAATGGTGTCTCTGTCGAGAGCGAGTTTTTCGGGAATGCCTCTGTTATCGGATTCGTTTCTGGGGAAAATTCACGCACTGAATCTTCATCACAATTTGCTGAGACAGAATCGGCTTCTTCGGTGTTTTAACACGACTTTTTTGTTACCCTTATCTTGTCGTTTAATTAATCTAGCCGTTTTTTTCTTATCAAAACCGCTTATAACCATTTTCCTTTCATTTATTTGATCCAACAAAAACTTCTCTCATCGATGTAAACTTTCTTAGGTTTTAGACATGAACAAGATTCAAATGAAGTGCATTTACAAGTGGAAACGTCA
Source organism: Agrypnia vestita (assembly GCA_016648135.1). Classification (NCBI taxonomy): domain Eukaryota; kingdom Metazoa; phylum Arthropoda; class Insecta; order Trichoptera; family Phryganeidae; genus Agrypnia; species Agrypnia vestita. The sequence continues at coordinate 6,437 of JADDOH010001191.1, forward strand.
AAAAGTTTCTCAGATGACTAAAAAACATTTCAGTTTATTTTCAAAACTATCATTTCGTTTGGTTTTGGGGTATCTTTTCAAATTGAGATACTTTTCGAAATTGGATTTCACTGATTAAATAACTCGTTCCTTAGTTGCAACTGGAATCGAAGTTTTGGTCTAAATATTGTTGATCTCTTCGGAAAAAATCACATATATATCTGATTTGGATTGATCTTTTTAATTATACGTGAATTTCAGGTCGATCTTGACAAATAAAATAAATTAAATGACGTCCCTTATAGTTGGTAGCTGCTAATTGTTAAGTTCTTTGTATGGTCCGAACATAACATAAGTAGTCTGACTACGCCTCGAACTTCTTATTTAAAAATGACAAAATCCGCTTTTACTACCGTAACAATCGCCATGGTACTTTTATGGTATAAAAATTATTTTGGCTACGAAGAAAACACGAGTCAAGTCAAGAAAGTCCTCAAAACAAGTTCAAACTTGAGGGTATTTGCAGGTTGAAACCTAACAAATCGAAGTTGCTGGTAACGTGTTGTTGCATTCAAATCGAAACGTCATGTATGATTTAGATCTAAATAGAATAAAAAGTAAATATTTTTTTGTATTTAGTTCAGGAGCCAAAATTGAGGATAGCGAAATATCACCATAAAAATGACAACTTTTCAAAACTTTGTAGATCGGTAGAACCTTAAAGATATAGTTTATTTTATTTTTAAAATTATTTTGATAATCTACGCTCAATTACGCAAGTTTTGAGAGGTCTTGTGTTAAGATAAGCCAAAATAAAATTTATCGGGACAGCCTAATGTATATGGCTCTGCGGAAATACTCTTGAGCTGATTGAGCAGGTTGGTTATTGGCCCTATGTATTTGTCTTGACACTATTCTGGGACATTTAATTTCTACATCTAGCTGCTCAGCTACTTCTTTAGCCTCTTCAAAAAGCTGTCGGTAAATTACGTCCGCATTTTCTCTTTTATTTTGTTGAACACTTATATTATCATTAATAACGTCCGCAGCTTTTTTTAAATCAATCGAGTTCGATTGCAGTATTCTGCTTAAAGATACAGTAGTAACTGAAAAATAAAAAAAGTTAGTAAGTGACTGAATGTGAGTATGAGTATTTTAATTAGTGGTCCACCTAGGTCCTGGACCCAGCCCAGGGGGGGGTCATGACCCCCATGACCCCCCCCCTGGATCCGCGCTTGATGGAGCCTTATAAATAAAATATATTATTTTTTAAATTATTAACGAAAGAAGTGTGTATATATGATATTCACTCGCCTATTGAAATTGTCAATTTTTCAATTAAAAGCTGTGTAGAAAAAAGTTTTTGAGTATTTTAAATAAATTTTGGAAAATGCGTTTAAGATATCCATATTAAAAGACATACTAAAAGATGGAGGTGGTCTGAAATATTTTTAGAAGAGATATAGGTAGTTTATTTAAATGATCTTTTTTGAAAAGCGAACATTTTTGTGATTTACGCCAAGACAATGTCATATTTGGGTCGGTAAAATATTTACAAAACAGTATTTCGAAATAATAGTAGCGAGACTAAATTAAAAAGAGTATTATGTAAGAATAGAATAGATAATTTTCTTTCAGATATACATGGGTGTGATTATATAATAAAAATACAAATAGGTAAATAATACATAATAACTCTAAACTGGCTCCGATTTCGTCACAGCTGTAACGGTCATTAAGATATCTGTTGGATAGCATGAGAAATCAAACACTCTTATGAAATACTGATAAATATTCTTATGATGGCATAATAAAAAAATACTGATCTACAAATCATAAGAGTTGATGGGAGAGAAGACAAGTCGAGTGGTAGAAATACATATATTTGTAATATCTTCTGCACTCATGCAAGTGTCGCATCGGTTCGGTAGCAACAAAATAAAACAAAGTAATAATCTTCAACGAATTTTTAATATTTGATATAAATTAGTTTTATGATGGTCTAATGTTTTACAAAAAAGTAAGTCAGAAATATTGGAAAAAATGCAAACTTTGATGTCGCTTATCTCCTTAAGTATTGACATTTCACCAAAAGTGTAAAAAATATGTTTTATTTTAATTTGTAAGAGGAAAACTCTCCCGAAGTTTTTGCTACTAGCTACGAGATACTCTGTATGTGTGTAAGATGATCTTTGATGCAGGGATTATGTTCCACGAGATTCTTTAGATATTCGTGTACGAGTAGACACACCAAGGCTCAGAGATTTGAGCCTTGAGACACTTAGGGCTAAAATAGTAGGTACAGTGGATTTTCTATATTCGTCCCGTTTTATCGTCGAAATTTCTGTTCGATATTCGCCAGAAAAGTCGATATTCGTCCCACCTGCCACGTGAGTCAGTCAGTTTCAGGCGGCGATTCAAAGTGCGCGCAGCATTTCCTTGGAGTGCCATGGCCAAACAATCAAAAGTTTTATCTCAACTACATCCATGTGATTTATCTAATCGTTTTTCATTCCGTGGGTGCGGACCACAAGGGAGTTCTAACAGTCTGTGGATATTTTGCATTTATAAAATCATTGAACCTAGAATCCTTTATTCATTATCATTGCCGTGCGTGCGTGGTGTTGCAGTAGCGTGTATAATTTGATTTGCATCGGTAATTACATAATTTTATTTGGGTACGTACCCGTTGCTCACGAAGGAATGTGTATTTTTTCAATCTTCCACTTCGAAATAAATATTGTAAAACGGAGTATTAATAAAATAAAAACATTCGTTGAGGACGGTATTGATTGTTGATGTCATATTATTTTTTTTCGCAACTCTTTAACGACCTATTTCAATAATGGTATATATTATGCTAACTTGCATAAAAAATGTACAAAAAACTTACAAAGCCAAGGAACATTAAGTTGTTCGTGACAATAACAAAAATCTGCTATTTTGGTCAATTACTGTTTCATACATATCGTTTTTGCCAGATACCTGTTTAATATAATTTGTAATTCAAATTGCGTTCAGATTATTAATAAAAATATGTACAAATGGATAGAGGTAGATGTTTATCGATATTCACGCGTACAAATTGCAAAGAGAACGTTTAAATGAATGACTTAATTTTAGCGTTTTACCTACCATTACTTTGGTGTTGCTCTCGGCAGATTTCACCCATTGTGGAGAATGCAATTGCGCTCTTTTAATTATTTATTTAATTCAGTTTAATATTAGAAGAAGTTGAAAAAATCCAATAATTATTGATTATCTGATAATTAATTTTCCTATTTTGAAAACCATTGGTCCACAATCGTCAAAGAAAGGTCTTCTGGTTTGTGTTTTCTGGGGTATGATGCCGTGTTTTTACAATATTTCTGGCCGACCTTTCGGATTCCATTGCAGGGTTCATGTGTTAACACATCAGCTCTGGTGATGGACCTTGCAATGGGATCTGGAACGTCGGCCAGAAATATAGTAAAAATATGGTATATTATCCCAGAAAACACAAACCAGAAGATTCTGGACGGCCGTGAAAACTTAAGAACAGTCAAAAGTATTATATTACGTGGGAAAAAAAAATCTTTAATGCTTCGGCCGTTAAAACAAAACACCTAGTTCCGCCCCTGTTCAAAACCATTTCAAACAATAGAAAAGGAACGCATAATATGTATTAACAAATTGATAAATTTAGTTCACACATTCAATCTAGTTTTACTAAGATTAAAATGAAATATTGTTTGTAAAAAATGTGTTAATGTAGAGCCTAGTGGCATATTATATAAGTGCATTTGTGTACCTGGTAAATCCTGTCCAATTATTATGTTCGAATAACTACTTTAAAATAAATCATAATCTGTAAAACGTCATTATTTTTATCGTTTTGGTGACAACTCCGAAACTAACAAATGTAAGACACAAATGGTAAAACGTTTGTGGTATTGGATAATTGGCGTGATCATTGTGATTAAATGAAATTATTAGTAATGTAATAAAAATCACACGTGATAAAATAATAGAAAATTTGAAAATTATTATCCATCAATTACTGGGTATTGTAAAAATCAATGTAAAATACTTACTGCTCATAACTTACTTGCCTACTGTAAATGCTCGGTACTTGTGCACTGTCGTGATGCAGTTGCAGATCTTGAGAGCCTTGTAATCCATCATATTGCGGAGACGAGGTCAGTATCCGAAAGGAGAATGCCAGTTATTTACGCAAACAGGTACGTATTTTTTACCAAAACAGTTTTTATAATATTTGTGTTGCGTAAGGTCAAGTGATTCTTGAATGGCTTTGTACATGCCAAAATTATCTCGTAAAGGTCAACGTAATAAAGGTTAAAGCTCAGATTAAGTCCGTCCAATTCGATATTTCTTTATCTGTATAATAAATTTCATTTAAAAATGACAATCGAATTACAACGTGTAAACCGTGCGTACGACGCACATTGTTTTGTTGTGTTAGGGTACTGATACACATGCTTATTAATGGCACGTGAGCATGCGCAGTATTGACCTTCTTTAGATCTTGCTTATTAGTGGCATGTGTGTACGCACATTGCTAGTAATAAGCATGCTCATTAGTGGCATCAAAAATCAACCGCCGGTTGATTTATGAGCATGCTAATGTCATTCACCATGAGAAGGGGTATCTTTTGAGCATGTGTGAACAGGCTTGCTTATTATGAGCATGCTTATGTCATTCGCGGCTAGTATTATCAATGCGATCTTCTCAGTCTGCGACAGATGAAACAAATATGGCGCGTTGGGGAGATGATAAAACATTACTTTTCGTGACTTATTATAGGAATCACGAATGTCTGTGGAATACTCGGTCACCGTTGTGTAAAAATAATATAACAAGAAATAATGTTTATGAAACTTAATAAAAGGCATGAATGATTCTAATTTTACAATAAAAATTATAAAAACTAGAATCAAAAATGTGCGGATGGAAACTCGGGAACTGTTTTGATTTATTGGTTCACTTGAATTTTCTATTTCAGTTTGTAAAGTTTCCATTTTGAACAAGATCGTCTCTATTCTATGACAAGAGCATGCCACTAATAAGCATGTGTGTTTGATGGTTAGCTTTGAGCATGCTTATTTATGAGCATGCTTAAAATAAGCATGTTAATAATGAGCAAGTGTGTACAGTTGTTAGGGCATGCTTATTAGTGGCATGCCACTAAGAAGCATATGTATCTGTACCTTTAGTGTTTACGGGTATAAACATCAACCCAACGTAATAATGTTTTTTGATTTGCCGCATCACATATCCGGAATGCAGATAAGTGCATTAGCGATAAATGCTTTCGAATCGTCGGGAGATGTCGATTTGAAGACATTTGTCTCTTATTTTAGCTATAACAAACCAATGCAATGGTTATATTTGTATCTCTTCAAAAACAAACATTAATAATTTAACAACATCAAAGGTTATCAATTATTTATCATCTCCCCAGACATCGTATTATTGTTTTAATGTGCGTTTTAAACTAAAATGTAAATATCAATTATCACAATTACGCCAAAGAAGTATGACTTCTATCGCGGAAACATGAGTATACGCTCCTCCATTTTTTTTGACATGGTTAGATATACAAGGTACATGTTACATGCATTTTTGTGAAATATTTAAGCAGAGAAATACCAAACAATATAAAATATATCTATTTATGCAAAATAATCGTGTATTTATTTACTTATTTCACTGTTCATTCAGTGCAATATTTTATATTATATATGGGGCATAAAAGCAAAGGCAGTAATATCCAAAAAATTAAAAAATGTTTTGAATGTAGATTTAAGATTTTTACCTATTTATACCATCCAAAATCATATTTTCTAAAGATTTATAGACTATATTTCCTATTAAATCTCGAATTCAGTACATTGTAAATTAGTAATCCTCGATGACTGCTTTCAATTTTTTTTGGATATTGCTGCCTTTTGAATTCTAAGTCCTTTGCTCATCAAACAATTTTGTGAAGTGTTTTTTTTTTCTCCTCTAATAAGTCTTATACTGTCGCCGACTTTTGTATTGTATTAATGAAAATCCTCATTTAGTTTTATAAATAAATAAAAAGAAAGTAAATAAAAAAATATAATCGAAGAAGCCATCAATTGAAACAAACACGGTGGTAGTAGTGTATACTCTGTATCTATTTAAGCTATGAAATGGAATGTAGCAGATAAGCATCACCGCCGGAACGGTACCTCGCATTTAGTTAATTCTAAAAATATATACGTTTTATTTGTGCTAATTGTTTATTTTAAGTTGTAGTCTGTGTGGTTCACTTCATTTTTTATAAATAATAATGTTTATTACAGGAGCTTTCTTCGTATTAATACATATGTACGTACATAACAGTGTCAGTACTGTACGAATATGTGTCTTACATATTCAGTAACTCGTTGTGAAGTATTCTGGTCAATTTCATTGCAATCTTTCTAATCGAAATCTCAATCTATACAGAATTAAAAAATACAGATAAATGGTAAAGATGTGATTAAATTTAAAATATCATACGTTGTTTATATTTTTATTTTGTTAACTATCTGCAACCTGTCAAAAATGACGTTTTTCTACGTGTCCCTACAGGTTCCTAAAGAAGAAGTACTTATTAAGAATAATACTTATTTATAAAAAAAGAAGAAAAAAAAGTTTTTATAAAATAAGTTACGGACAGACAAATAGACAGACAACGAAATTATTATTATTGAGATGATTCATATTTCAAATTTCATATCTGTTTAAGAGCCAAATACTAACATTAGGATTAAACGTCTCTGCTATATTGAAATTCTATTAACTCGTGTTTATTTCGGTCTATAAAGCAATAAAGCTGTGGCGTCACATTGCCTCAAAGTTATTGCTAAAATGTTCAGAAACTGTATATTTGGATGTATGTTTCATACATTTATTCCATAAATTTCATGTTTTGAAACAGCGCAGCTTGAACGAAGTTTATCTTAATTTATGTATTTAAATTGAGTTAAGTAAGGTTTTGTGTCTTAAGTATTCCGCTTAAAGTTTTGAAATCCTTAGAAATTGTAATGCTGTGACCATACCCCGTTTAATACGGGTAATGGTTTACAAAAGTTTATGCTTCCAACTGGCATTGTTTTCCGGTAATGAAATAAAATAAAAAAAGGTTTAAAATCCCTTGGGAGTTTAGCTGCTTAGTGGGCTAATTTACTCAATATCCCATGAATCATAGAAAATATAAGTGAGAGATATAAAAGCAAAGGCAGCACTGAGGTGTTTCTGAGATGAATACAAAAAATCTGTCACTACGCAAATAAATTTTTCTGAAATCTATGAAACCTACACCTTATAGGAAATAAGTTTTTAAAAACAATTGCCACCTCACTTTTCCATTTATGTAGGTACCTACTTGTATAAATAAATATGTAACTTTTAAATATGGATATTACTGTGTTTGCTACCAAATAGTGGACACGCTGTTTTTGTTATTTACATAATTGGATATTGCTGTCTTTGCTATAATTTTTCAGTCTAAAATCGACATCAACTCTCATTCAATATGAAGCGGTCATTTTGTCATATGACACATCCTAGGATGGATATTGCTGCCTTTGCTTTTTACACAATGAGGATATTGCTATCTTTGCTTTTAATAGTGATGATTTTGAAAGGGCTAGAGCTGTATTTCCTATAACATCTCCAATTCAGTACATTCTGAATATTAGGGGAGAAAGGGGTAATGGGAGTCACTTAAGCAAGAAATAAAATGAAACACGAAATTTTTGTTTAAACTTTATGAAAATCAACTCTTATGGTAGGTAATTTAACTATTAAACTATCAGTCTTAAACAGTTTCATTACCTTTAGAATAACACATTCCTAGCTATTAAACTTAAAAAAAACAACTTTGACCACCGTTGTCCTACACTAAGGGGACAATGCGAGTCAGCTTAGTCTAATAACTGTCACACACACAACCTCGTAGCGAATCCCAGCCTGCGCACTCTGCGTGTGCCCACAACCCGCAAGAAGTGCACCTTTACCATTCTTCATTGTTGTGACCAAATTCGCCACATACTAGGCAATTATTCATATTGTCGTCTTCGTTGTTATCAAATATCTTATAAAGACTAATATCTGATTCCGAATAAGTGTTTTTCTCTTTTCATACGCCTTTATTTGCTACATTTTTCATGAGGTTTTTGCTTCATGCTTTTTGATTTCGGCACTATGTTTTTTCTTTTGCTTCTCTAGCTGATGGTGTCGACTCTCATTGCCTGAATTGCAGTAACTCTTATTACCCGATTATAGCTAATGTATTAAAAAATTAGTAAAAAAATATTTGCTGTTAAAACACCACAAATGTTTTCTAAATCTGATTTTCTATTTATGATTTAAAAATATCCCGTTTTTTAAAATTATGTCTTAAAAATCATAACTTTGTTGGCCGATTTAGATAATCCGCGGGCCGCGCGTTGTTCATCGATGGTTTACTATTTTATGTATTTAAATATCCAACCTATCCCACTTAACTTACAAGTTGACCATGGCCCAGTATTCTTTGAAAGACAACGTGAATGAACAAACGCATTTTTATGATGCACACACTTAAACGGCCGTTCCAAGATGTATGTCCGATGCAATCACAATACCGACCAAATAAATGGAAACACTTTACTCTATACCTATTTTTACTACCTTTATATTAACTCGTGGCGTCTGTCTGTTTGACGCAAAAACTTTGGATCGATTTTTAACCCTTTTCCCGTGATCCAATCGAGCTGAAACTTTGCAAGCAGACTCGTGGCGACGATCAAAAAGATCTATCAAATTTTCGTTAAAAAAATTAATAATTATAGTATAATTTTGGACTTTTCAAATATTTAATTGTTTTTTCATACAACTGAGTAAGTTGTATGAAAAGACTCCGACGCATCTGGTAGACACGAAAACTGATAAAATAATAATTTTGGATTTTTCGAAATTTTTTATCCCTTTCGTAGCGTCGCCCAACGCATAGGTTAAGCGCCTAACTTGTTTCCACTAGTAAATGAGAAAGGGAGTATAATAAAAACTTGGTTTTTATGGGTTAGTTTTTTAAAATTTGAAAGTTAAACATAGGTGTACCAGTATTCCAGGTATAAAAAAATTAAAAATAATTATTTCAAGTAATTTGAAACAACAAGTAATGATTTTACAGCAGTTACAATAACATCTTAAAAATATTACAGATTCTTGTATAAAATATTATTATAATCTGATTATGGATTGGATGCGGATATCGGTATTACAGACACGAAAACAAACGTTTCTATTATACAAGGTGTAACGGAGCTAGTCTACTATTTTACATGTAGATTTCTGCCTAAATTATGAGTCGAAAACGTTCAAGCAACAATGTCCTAATATCAATAGCTATGGAGATAAACGACCTAAAAGATTGCATTTTTTTTCAATATTTTCAACTTATTATCTGTAAAACATTGAATTCACATTGAAAACAATTCAAATAAAATTATTATTTACAGAAATTAAAAAAAAAAATTGTCGAGATTTTATTATTTCACTTGACTTGTATTAAAGCGAATGTATTTTCTGTATTTGATTTATGTTACCTTTGTAATAATCCAACGTTTTACGGAAGATAAGCAAGAAATATTAAAAGATTCCAAACTTTGAAGTAACTTATCTCCGTAACTATCGGTATTAGGACATTGTTGCTTAAATATTTTCGACTCATAATTTAGACAGGAATCCACATCCAAAGTATTGTGGACCACCTACGTTACATTCTGTATAATATAAGATAAATATGATATTCATTTTCACGCATCCACATTGTGGCTGGCAGTGTACTACTGAGTACTTGTACAGCATCAGTCCGATGTACATATGTATATATAGGTATACTAGGGATGTTACGGAGCTTCGACTCCGATTCCAAAATGTCGGAACTTCCGATTGATTTTGCACATCCGGTTCCGATTTCGGTTCCGATAAATTGAAATCGGAAGTTATAATCGGAGGTCGAAGCAGAAAAACGTGCAAAGTTGGCATCACCAGCAGCTGGTCATTCGAGCAATACCTATAGCAATATCCAAACGATTTTATCAAAGATGTTGTTGAATAGCGATGATGATGATAATACAGTTTTGGACAATTTTTTTGTATTAAAGAGTCTTCTTTATGAGTATAATAGAGAAAAACGTATTCCTATCAGTGACGATCCTTTGTCATGGTGGAAAGTGAATACAAAATTTCAATCCCTGAACTCGATTGTCCGCCAGTATTTGCGTCTCCACCAAGCTCAGTAGCAAGCGAACAAATTTTTAGTGGTGCTGGCCTAATCTATGATCCGTTAAAAAATAGATTAGATGGAGATAAAGCTGCGAAGCTTTATTAATACTAAAGTGTTTCCATTTATTTATACAATTTGCTTCTTTTAGAGTCAGTTCGTTTGATCTAATTGACTACTAGTACTGTTTAAGATTAAAGAAAATTCGATTATCTTTATTTTCAACACCAAGGTAGGTAGGTGTCTTGGTTTATAAGCCAATGTAAATGAAACTGATGAATTAATTTCTTCTTCAAATATCGCAAATTTATTTTGTGGTGACATAATTATAATTTATATAAATTAACTTTGTAAACACCACTTATTTATTGAAAAAATTCAACATGGCCAAAGCCAAATAACAAAAATAAAATTTAAAAATCGAAGTATAGATCAAAATATTAAAAAGTTATATATGGAAAATGATAATATAAAGTACCTACTTAACATGAAAATAAATTTAAAAGATAACTATTTGCAAAAAGGACCTGATTATTTATAACATTCAATTTACTATTTACACTCATTCTTATTTCCAAAATTTCTAATTTATCAAATTGTGATTTTGTATAATTTGATGAATTAATGTTTGTAATTTTACCTTATAAGACCTGCCCTTAACATATTTCTCTTTTGCCTCCGCCTTCGATTCCGATTCCGGTTCCGGTTCCGAGAAACCAAATCTTAAAACCGATAAAGCGACCTCCGCAACATCCCTATATACACACACAACAAACTCATACAAATGAAAATGATGTACGTAACCTGTGGTTACAGGTAAATGCCGTTTAAAATGTGACTTGTCTGCAAGGTTGAACTTTATAGAAAAATACCTTAATTTTTTTCAATTTTCAGCCTTTTCATGAATGTTAAAAAATTGTTATCTCAAACACGTGGTGATCCTGCGCTACTCTTTTATTTTTTGTATTTGTTGTTATAAATTTTCATCCAAATTTTAGTCAAATTACATAAATAGTAGCGAATTACATATTTTTTGCATAAACTGAATTGAATTGAAACTTTAATTTCTTATTTATTTATTTAAAGGGTTTGAAATAACCTTTTACAATACAATAGAGTTACATTAATTATGTTTACTCCGTACATTTGTATATATACTGTGTATATGTACATAATAATATTTAGGAGTTAGTAGTCCCGCTATTTATACCCAAACGCCGGTTTTTCGAACATTCTATATTATTTTATTCCTTTCTAGTGTTTAGGAGACGGTTCGCATTGCTTCTAGGGTGCTCCAAGCGTCTCCCGAAGGTTGTAGATAATACGAGAGTGTGCAAGTTGAAGGTCCTGGGGGCATATTTTTGTCGTCATCGACATATTAGAGTGATTCTGTACGTTATCTCTTTTACCATTTCGTTACAGTATGTACTCAATCCAAATTTTGTGTCAGATCTCATCTTTTCGCATACATTAAAAACAACGTTTGACTGTCTGTCGGTTTTTGTGCGGTTTTTTCCGGCATATTGATATTTTTCTGGGAAACTTACACTATAAATTTGTTTGATTCATACATGTGTTTCTTTTTCTTTTGTTTAAATTTTTTATTCTTTCTTGTTGTATTATTCTTAACATGCCTAAATTTCTCTGCTTACTATTTAAGTCTCTTTTTCTCTCGTTTAAATTTCATTTATTCTTTCTTGGTGTATTATTCTCAACATGCCTAAGTTTTTCTGCTAATAAAATTAAGTCTCCTTTTCTTTTGTTTAAATTTTTATTCTTTCTTGTTTTATTATTCTTAACATGCCTAAGTTTATTTCATTACATGTTTATCATTATTAAAATATTTCTAAAAGTGGAGACCTGTAATTGTCCATCTATATTATATTAATGTTTTCTATGCTTCTTTGTTGTGCTGTTGGTCTTCCATGAAAATTAATTATATAAATAAATAAATATGTAAAAATTCAATACGGTAGTCCTTTAAATATTTAAAATTCTGTGAGTGTAATATTATGATTGACTGATGGTGATTTATTTTGCAGTGGTAACTGGTTCCACGGACGGCATCGGCAAGTACTACGCGCGGGAACTGGCGAGGCAGGGAGTCAACATCGTCCTCATCAGCCGATCTAAAGAGAAGCTGCTCCAGACTGCTTCAGAAATAGGTTTGTTGCTTGTAACTAGGGGTGGACTATTATCTCGTAACTCGCGTAACGAATGTGACTGTCAAATCTTAGAAACGCAAGGGCTAAACTTCAACAGTGTACGCGCACTGCTGCATGATTAAGTGCTCGATCTCAAGTATTAACTGATCGACCTAGTTTTACATAGCTAAATTGATGGACTATTATCGCTATTTCCAACATATCTAACAATCCCTAAGAATTTACATATATTTTACTTATACTGTGGCAAAAATGTATATTATATTTCTAAGATGGTTTATATACAATTAAGTCTGGATTTGGACTAATTTCAATTATATTTTTATTTCACCATGCTACTTACCAGCATTTTTTATTTTATTTATTTTTTATTTAATGAAATTAAATGATGATTAATCAAAAATTTTACTTCGTGAATAAATGTATTCATATCACATGTAAAATGTTCAAAAATTTACATTTAACGAACTAATTCATATAAAAAGAAACAGATTGAATTTTTACTATTAACTGTAATTAATGCACTCAGTAATTCAATTAAGTAAATAAAAGTAGTAAACGTAGTTTTATCAGCAGATGATTATCAAAGTAAAAATCTCAAAGACACTTGAAAGTTGGAATATACACAAACATTTAGTATATTAGTAAGTATGGAATTAGTAGCATTGTCGTTTCTGTAAGTGATGTGCGCGCAGTTTTCATAAAAAATTAGATCTTTCGAAGAAACACGCAATATACTATATATGACAAAATTTACTTGCCAACTACATAAAACTGACAGACGTAAAGCTAGCGCAAATGTAATACGGCTTCAGTAGAAAAATATTCTGTTCGGTGAGACTCTCTTAGAGATTCAAGAAACAAATTTGATGCCCGCAAATAAGTAAAGTAGGAAAAGAATTGACATGAAATTGTATACCTACAGAAACAGTCTAAAATAAGGAAAGTCGTAAAACTCGTGAATTGATAAGTATAGTTATTAAAGAGTTAAGGTTGTTATTACGGTCGTTAGACATATTTAACTGTTATTTCGGATATTTTATACGCACCGTATGTATTACCGAGATTCGCTGTACGCCACTGTTTATAATAATATAATCTATTTAACTTCATCTCTATTAGAGGTATCTTCTTTAATAGGTATGTGCAGCCTAAGCGGTGAAATTAAGATTTTTTTTGAAACCGGGGATGTGATAAATTTTGCCATTTTCAGGGCATATTTGTTGACACATGACGAAATATCCCAGAAAACTCTGAACGGCCGTGAAAAACTGAGAAATATTTAAACTTTTATTTATGATATTTACTTATTTCTCTAAATTTTAACAATTATTATCAAACTGAAGTTGACTGTCTACGCCTGTCTTTAAAAAAGACATATGAATAAAGTAAATATATTTTTTTGTTTAGGTATGTACCTATTATATTTGGTGTTTATTATTTGGTTTAGTTATTTGAAATAAATTTGTATTGCACAAATCTACATACTTCACAATGGAAGATTTTCTACTACACGTCCTTTTAAGAAATAGGGTGACCATCATAGAAGTCACCCTCTCACGTCAAGGTATGATCTACGTAATTTAATGTGCTAAGATGCTGCATTGCAACAGATGAAAGAAAGCAGGATGGTAGGAAAGAAATATCATCTGCATATACAGATTTTGTAAAAAATTAAGAAATATTTTAATCTCTTTGTGATGGATGGCTGTGTGTGCGCGAGCGGGATGGAAGATGCGAAAATGTGACCGTGGGAATATAGGGACGGCAGACCATTCCAGATGGTGCGCTTTGATAGGAAAGACGCCCTATCGCGAGAGATGCCCTTGGATATAATATTGTTGTGAGGTCCTGAATAAACGTGCGAGTTGAGACAGAAACCCCACAGCAGAAGAGAGAAAACGTTACAACTGACAAAACGTCACAAAATATTGTCAAATAAAGATTTGGCGCTGATTGTGTTGCAGCAGGAAAAAGTAATTTAGGTTAAATACATCGCTGACCAATGGCACTTACTGAGGCGAGTCTCTCAGTGGTATCATCGGACATTCTTTTAATAAATGTCGACGGTATAATCCAAGAATATGGTCGAAATAACGAATTTTTTGAAAGTAAATATCCTCGATAGAGTTGAGTGTCCTGATAAATAATCCTTCAAAATAATCTATTTATTCATACTCTCAGAGAAAATCTCAAAAATGTGGTTTCGTGTGAAAAAATCCAAAAATGTGGTTTCGAACCAAAAAGGTAGGTAGTTACCATTAAGCATACATGTGAATATATTTATATATAGCATAAAATAGCCTTATATTTGAAAAGTATATGACAAACGAACAGCTGATTTTATTAATATTTTTCCTTTACAAGGTATTATTAAATCACTTCATTTCGGATAAAATTATATTATAACCTTTTTTTTGTCAGAATTAATAAAATATATGTATGTTTTACATTATTTTTCGAACACTTTTTTCTGAACCATAGCTATCCTGAGATATAGATAGAAATCTAAATTCTCGATAATTTATCAAATTTGACATTTTCTTCCGACGTTTAAAAGTCATGTCAAAGTTGAATCTGCCGAATAAAATCGGATCATTATTTCATTCCCGGTTCCCGTAACACGTTTCCATCGCATTAACGAACTTATTCCCAAAACCGAGCGTAAAAATGTTATCATATAAACATGTTATCTCATCTGTAAAACAGAATTGACGTGGAAGTAAGAATTAAAGAAGATATAACAGTTTAATTTTTACCACACATTTGTCAAAGGACAAAGCGCAAACCATAAACAAGAAAAAATATTATGCAGCAAGAATACAAAGAATTCTTACATCAAGTAAACATTATGTTTCTATTATTTATAATTCGCGTGAACATTTGGTATTATCTATAAATAAAATTCTCTTCAAGTGAATATTATTTATGATTTACACTTTGTCATTTGATAAACCCTCTCAAATGTCAAAGTGTGTGGTGAAATTTTCGAAACTTTTAAGTGTAATAACTGCTTTACAGTGGCGTGCAGCGCATACAAGCAAAAAAGCTGTGCATTAGTAAAGATTATGGGAAACAAATATTAATTAAACAATCCATATCTTAACAAAAAGTTGATTTAAAATTCTAGCCGTAATTCGTCCTACGGCTAGAAGTTTTATTTCCGAGGTTTCTATACCTAACTTCACGTCAATTCTTAATGTATCTCACTTGTTTGCGCCCAACAAATTTGTTCCATAGATCAAGTCAAGTCGATAAAAAAATCGTCCTGAACCGTGTATTATGACTTATCTCTATGTCTGCGAGTTTTTGTAATAGACAAGTAAATTTTCATGGAATAGCGTGTTTCTTGGAATGCGCGGGCTCGCCGCCGCCGGGCGCGCGGGACCATAACAGACTATACGATTTAATTAATTCGAATTCTTGAGTATGAGGTATAATTTTTTGAATATTTTTATATTAATGGCGTTTTATTTTATGTTTAATTTTTGTCTTTTTTAAAACGATATAATTAACAACTTGTCGAAAAATATTAATGTCTGAATAGCACCACTTCTTCTTCAAACTGTATAAATCAATTTGTAAATAAAATATTTGGTCTTTATTTGAAAATATAGAAGATTAAGTGAACCAAAGATAACTCTATTGCATGAAAACTAAAATAGTGTTTCGGGGTTATAATTTTTTTGATGTTATAACAATATATTTGTTCATATTTTTTAAAGAAATCTTTCAATAGTAAATGGATCTATCATAATAAAATTGATTAAAAGCCTGGGTTTTGCAAAATGATTTAATAAGTTTACGTTAAATTTAGCAAAATTGAGAGCAAATACGAAAATCATGTACTGGGGCCTCTTAAAAAGAAACATTTCTTAAATCGTGTGCTTTACGTTTCTTCCATGTATTTTTAATAAGAGATATTTAGAATCTACATGCAGTATTCCACATCCTAGTATAGGTACCTTGACAAACCACGTCAACTCAGTTTAAGCCACTGAGCGCTTCTATGTGGGTTAATGGATTTTCTGAGAGGCAGACTCTTCAATGACTTTTATGCCTATTTATTTCATAAACCGCCTCTTATGAATGCCGCAATTAATGCGGCGAGAGTTTGTGAAAAATGTTTTATAATCATAATTGCTCAATACAGGAAAACCTCTTTTAACGCCAATTCGATTTGCGCGAATATCAGTTAGCGCGCTCAGCAAGATGCAAGATTGCAAGAGCTGATTGATCAGTTATCGTTTGCCATCTTCTTCTGCATCTACGTGGGGTCTCTCTTCGCCGACTCCCTCGTAGTTACCTCCAAACCATCACAGTACTAGATAAAAGGAAGAGAGTCTTAAGAAGTTTATTTGAAAAAAAAAAACGAGTATTCGAAAATCGCATCCTTCTGATACGGAAAGTAGCGCCGAAAGTTGGACAAAGCAACGGACTAGTCAAGTACTATTCAAATATAATTTTTTTTTTTTTTTTTTTAAAAAAATAGAGATGCGAACACGGAATACGTGTCACATCAATATTCTTACTATTTTCAAACTAAGCTAAACGCTTGTGCTATGAAAATAGGACTAACTTCCTAGTCTGGGCTGAGATTCGAACCCGCGACCATTGGATCACGAGGCGAGTGTCCTAACCACATTGCATAATTGCTGTATTGTTTTGTAAAAAATTATAAAACATTTAACTATGTACTTATTCATTCATAGTAAATAAAAATGTGTACATTGTTTTTGATTCTTTGATATTTTTATCCTCTAATATGAATTAAATGTGGGGTCTAAAAGCAAAGGCAGCAATATTTAAAAAAATTCATGCAGTTTTCAAGGGTTACTAATTTATAATATACCTAATGAATTATTTGAGATTTTATATGAAACACAGTCTACTAAATATATGATTTTTGAAGGGATAGATACAAAAAATCTAGAATTCAGTACATCTTAAATTAGTAATCCTCCGTGACTGCATCATTTTCTAACCACTAGTTGGTTAATTAGAATTAATTTAATTACGTAATTCATTCGATTCACGATTTATTGTTGAGAATCTAAAGGTTTAATTTAAAGATTTTTCTGTGAACTCTGTGACTAGCGAGTACTACTCTGTGACTAGCGACTAGGTACTACTTACACAAGTTATGTGTGTTATTTCGCTGTGGTAATGTTTGCTCAATAGAAGTCAAGAAATGTTGCGAATACTTTTAAACCGTCGGATTAAACGATCGGCGGCAAAGATGCAAAACGTAGTTATTCTGATGTTTATTTATTACTAAATAAATGAGTTATAGGTACTCGCATTAAAACTAATCGCCGGTTGTGTTGCTTGAGCGAGTTCTACTAGAAAATGTGCAGTGCAAACCATCGCTGATATTTACCGGCTTAATTGAGCGTGCTATTTTTAATTAGCAAACTGAAAAGTCATGTACGTAGAATCGCAAAAATGAAATGAAATAAAAACATTTACCTTTTCCAGAATAACGGCAGATTCACTCTAGTCGTTATTTATAGAAGTTAGTTTTCTTACATTTTTGATATGCACAGAAAAAATTTAACTTCTCTCTCACATTACTCTTATTATTTCCTCTCATTTTTACTCATCTCATAATAATGATTGACGAATTACACTCGTTGTCATAATTAAAACATATTTAATTCAATGAGTACCCATAAATGCCATAAACGTAATTTTGACGTAACTTTTACGTACGTAACTTTTAACACTTTATGGAAAATAACATATTCGGAATGCCGCAATCTCCAGTCACGTACATGATAAGATGCGAATATCTATTCGCATTGATAAATTTTGTTCAGAATATTTTGAGTACCTACCTACATGTTTCACTTACATCTTCGTTTTCTTCATATGCCGTCATCTATTGAAGAACCGCATTACACGTTATGTATCTAGATTTATTTTGTGGAGTACGTAAATACAAATTTAAATGTAAATAGCAAATGTAAATTTAAATAAATAATGTAAACAAAAGGTCGCAGGTTCGAATCTCACTCCAGACAAGCAAGTTAGTCCTATTTTCATAGCACAAGCGTTTAGCTTAATTTGAAAATAGTAAGAATATTGAAGTGACACGAATTCCGTATTCGCATCTCTATTTAAAAAAAAAAATGTAAATATAAGATCACCGGCTTTTTAAGGACATTAAACCGATTTCTGACATTAGGTTTAAGATAACTTCATTGTACCTAAGCCTCCTTCTAAGGGCCGGTTATTTCAAGTTGGATTAAAGTAAGCGTTCGTTTAAAGCATAGATTTTTGCGTTCTCCACCAATCAGACGATGCGATGCTTTAAACGAACGCTTACTTTAATCCAACTTGAAACAATCGGCCTCAAGCTGCCTTCAATCTTCCACCGCGTAATGAGTTGTAACGTATAATAATTTTTTAGAGTACCAATTTGCAGATGGTGATCGAATTATTTATAGAATCGTAGGAGGGCGCCATCTAGCGTTTTTTTTAACATTATTTAATGTAATCAGAAACAAAGGCTTGAAAAGAGAACGTCTCTGTTATTTTCATACTTTTTTTAGTTTAAAGTTTTTGTTTATCTAATCTAAATAGTAATGCACATATATTAACATAATAAAATATCAATATTGTTTTCATATATCTTATTATAACAATTCAATCAAATTTTAAAAGGAATTTTCTTGCACTCGATTTAAAGAAAAATGCATAAATTAAAACTGTATCGATTGTATTCATTGAAAAAAAACGGTAAGTCATAAAAAGATGATCTTTTGATTTGGTGACGTAGTAAAACAAACGGTGCACAAAAATATGACATTCTTATCTCAAAACCATTCTTTTGGAAAGGTCATTTCAAATGCCATTTTTGTGATGTCTTCTTTTAACCCTGGCTCGTATGATGTATTATTTTATTGTCCTCTAATATATATTATAATCTAATAAAATTGTTAAATAAATGATGTTACAGTTATTGGGATTACGTATTGTTCGAAGGTACGTGTGCTCACCTGCTTATGTGTACTTGGTAGGCTTTAAAGAAATATGGCAATTTCCTTATTCGTAAAAATGTATAAAAATAATGTGAATTATGTGTTTTGAGGAAATTGAAACATCCGACCCCGAAATGACCGGCAATCAGGCGTTCCGCATCGCTGGGATTTATTACTTTTGTTATTTATTTACTTTGCTCAATCAATTAAATATCTGGCGGGCGGCAGTTTATGGTGTGCACTGTCCAAATATTATGAAATAAAATTATATAAAATTTAGGTTAAAATCATTTTTCCAGTTGCATCGTTTCCGTTTTAAAATGTTTATTAGCCAACTACATATTTAATTTAGGTCACCGATTCGTTGTAATCTCACAAATATAAAAGGGGATTGTAAGGTTGCATTGAATATCGAATATTCAGGAAATACCCTCATAAAATTTCACTAAAATTGCGTAATATTCTTATACGCTCTCTCTTTTACTTTGAGTTTAATTTTCATCTTTACCGGTAGCGGAATCGACACTAGGCGCCTCAAAAACATTTTTAAAATCAAAAAGAATTTGATGGCGATGACTACCGTTCTCGGTAGGTACCTCTATTATTCTATTATCCTAGCGCTCTACCAACTAAGTCAATCGCCTAATAGACTGTAGTGTCAAAATTTTCATATAAATATAGAATGCCTATTTTTCGTGCTTGAGTCAATTACTTATAATTAATATATAAAACTCATGTCTGTCTGTCTGTCTGTCTGTTCTCTATACAAATCCACACCGTTTGTCCGATTCGATTCAAATTTTGCATACTTATGCTTTAAGACCCGCCGGGTAACATAGGCAACATTTCCTCCCTATTCTTATATCCCTTCCCATCCCTCTGACATATTTTCGATGCAAATCTGTACCGTTTAACCGATCGGACTCAAAATTTGGAAACTTATTCTTTAGGACTCGGCGGGTTACATAGGCAACATTTCCTCCCTATTCTCATCCCCTTCTCATCTCTCTGACATATTTTCGATGCAAATCTGTACCGTTTGACCGAGGGGACTCAAAATTTGGAAACTTGTAATTAATAAGAATAATGAATACATTATTTACGTCAATTAAATTAAATTATATTTGAAGCTAGCTTGCTACAAAATTTTAGATACTTGAAAAAGTTCGAGATTTTAATATGTCAACAGCTATTTTATTTATTAAGCTGATTTTTTTTTCTAATTACATATTTTTTCTAATTAAATATATATTTTTTCTATTTTAGCATATGTTTTCTAATAAGAAAATATATTTCTTGCAGCAGTGGTGTGATATAAATATGTATCTGAAATATTTAACGTGTTTTGTATGGTTTTCATGTTTAATCAAATATTTTCTTTGCAGAAAGAGATCACTCTGTTAAAACTAAAGTAATACAAGCTGACTTTAGTGAAGGAGAAACGGTTTACAAAAAAATAGAACAACTTTTGAATGACATCCATGTTGGAATTTTGGGTAAATTATTTTTAAAATGTCTGTATAATAAGATACAATAGTATTTTCAAAATTATATATGGTGTAACCGTGTAACAGAGCTAGTCCACAGTACTTTACACGTGGATTCCTGCCTTAATAATAAGTTGAAAATGTTTGAGCAACCATAACCTAATATCAATAGTTAAGGAGATATGCAACATCAAACTTTGCATTTTTTCCAATATTTCTAAATTTTTTGCAAAACGTTGGACTATCATTATGGTAACTTATATTTAATGTGAATAATTCAT
Organism: Agrypnia vestita; assembly: GCA_016648135.1. NCBI lineage: Eukaryota > Metazoa > Arthropoda > Insecta > Trichoptera > Phryganeidae > Agrypnia > Agrypnia vestita. The sequence goes on from JADDOH010001191.1 coordinate 27,615, forward strand.
TCCATTTAATAGAGGTGAAATCGGAAAACATTCCAATTTGATTTTTTCAGAGTTTTTATTATTTTATTTAACTTTAATTGAAACGATTGAATTTTTCGTAATCGATATAAGTTACTGTAATGACACTTTAACTTTTTGTAAAATATAAGTCAGAAGTATTGAAAAAATATGCAAATTTTGATATAGCGTAACTCCATAACCATTGATATTAGGTGATGTGATATTTTGTGATGTGAATATTTTCGACTCATAATCAAGGCAGGAAATCACCCGTAAAGTATTGTGGACTAGCTCTGTTACACCCTGTATATTGATACGAGTATAAAAAGTATTTTTTCTAGATTCTAAAATATCGAATCGTTCAGTTTCAAAACCCGTCCTAATTGATTTTGGCACAAATTGAGACTTTAATGTTATTCACTGTAGTTTATTGTGTACATCGTACATACCTACATACTCGTATATATAAGACTATGAGGTTCGAATTCGCTTCATTTGATTGTAAATTGCATCGATTACTGGGCTGGGCTCCAAAATTCCAGTTTACCCAGTATTCAGAATAGTCTGTAGCGATGTACACAAATATACGTTAGGGAGGGTTCTAGAACATGATTCACAAATAGCACATACCTTAATTAATGTGTCACCTTTATTTTATTTGTTTTAAAAATGACTTAGTATTATATACTTGAAATAACCCGTAGATTTAGTATATTATTGCATAACGGGAAGTAATAATATATTCTTAATTTTAATCTTAATCAATTATTATTTTAATTAATTTGTACAGGTGTCTCAAAGCTAATAACAAGAAAATTTTGGTTTTCATTCAGTTTTGAAAAGAAAATACTCTTAACACTTTGTGTGAAATGTTAACAGTTAAGGAGATAAGCGATATCAAGGTTTGCTTTTTTTTTAAATATTTCCGATAAACATTTCTGACACTGTTTCTGTATAACGTTGGACAATCATTAAAGCAACTTATGTATATCGAATATTAAAAATTCATTTGCTTTCATACAGATGAAATAAAATTATTAATACCTTGCAGAAATTCAAAGGAAATTTTTTTTAGAATTTGATGTAAGTTACTTTCATTATATTCAACGTTTTACAGAAGATAGTTCAGAAATATTGAATAAAAAATCCGAACTTTGATGTCGTGTATCTCCTTAACTGTTTATATTTCACTTAAAGCTTAAATAATATTTTATATTCAAAATTGAATGAAGAAGACTCTCCCGAAGTTTTACCTACTAGCTATGAGACATTCTATATCTTAAAAATCATACCAATTTAGGTAAATGGATTTGGATTTTAGGTTTATTTTAATACTTTAAAATTATGCAAAAACCTAGTAGTATTTCCGTATCGATCAATTGCCACAGTCAAAATCATTGTAACAGATTCGAAAACTGCTACCGTTAAAAATTATTTATTGTCCTTGCAAAGTGACATAAACGGAATTCATTTTTGCCTTTTATAAAAAACATGGTGTGTACTTTATAGTGAACAATGTGGGGAAGCAGTATACCTACCCCATGTACTTGAACGAAGTACCGGACCGGGAGCTGTGGGACATCATCAACATCAATGTGGGGGCCGTGACGATGATGACGAAGATGGTGTTGCCGCTGATGAAGACCAGGGGGAAAGGTGCCATAGTCAACGTCTCCTCCGGATCTGAGCTGCAGCCGCTGCCACTCATGACAGTTTACGGCGCCACGAAGGTATCATGTCATTTGTTTGTTGGGTTTTGTTTATTTTAATTTTGTTTGTGTTATATCACCATCTGGTTTGTTTTACGGTGCCAAGTAAGTGAAATTCAGAAAAATAGATGCACAGCTGCGCTGGCTTAGCTGGCACCGTGGGACCCTTCTATGCTCTTATCCATAGATTGTCTTTTTCAGAATACTTGATGAAATCTTATCTTATCGCTTTTGACATAATATAAATATAATTTTTCTCAAAATTATTTTAACTAATTATAATCAAGGTAAAATAATGCCAAAAGTTAATATCTTTGGTTATTGATTTCTAGATATAGGTATTTTAATTGATAATTATATTAAAAAAGACTAAAAAATACTATCCGTGTTTACGTGTCAATATTTTTAGCAAAGCGCAGTATAATGTCACTTATTATCAGTATTATATTATAATATGATTTGCAGTTACGTAGAACTTATAAAAAGTGTGGATTGATTAATTGCCTTACGGAACGAATTAGACTTGTCTCGGAGACTTATCATTTATTTTATAAGCAAATAGGAATGACGCAACTGATACATGCTGACCTTTATCGACAAATCTCTGAGACAGGAGATTCACGTCTCATTTATCTAAGTATTATTATACTTATACATTTACTATATTATTAGAAAGGCGACGCACGCCTAGGGCCATAATAAATGCTATACCCACCTACAGATAACAGCTGAATTATTCACTGTATAAATATAATATTGAACCATAAGAAAATACTTATGACATGCCTTTACTGCTCAATGTCATATTTTATATTACTTAATTGTTATTAAACACATAATACTTACTTACTAAAGTAAGTATTTAGAAGTATAACATTCTTTTATGATCTTTAAAAACCTTGTTCTAAATCATTTACACCGCACTGAGAGCCTGAATTTTAGGTAGAAAAGGGTGAATTTTACAAGTAAATAATTATATGAATCTTAAGGCTGGTTGTATCAACTTGGTTTAAAATAAAAGTTCGTTCAAAGCATAGATTTTACGGAAACGTCCTTATTAAGGTGAACATTATAAACTATTATTTTATTATAAAATTTTAGAAAAAAAAATGGCCGCGTTATCTTCTTCTTCTTGAGATGCAACTTTTCTCGGTGTTTGTTTGTCTGAGACAGAAAAGAAGGTCATATACTTATTAAAAAAACATATATTTCAAATGAACCATATCCGATTTGGAAAAAAACGTTTTTTGTAAAATTGGGATCGAAATTTAGAAAAAGTCCTTAAAACTTTTTTAAACGATTTTTCTTAAGGCAATCGTCTGGCAAAGAGAACCAAATTGACCATTTTTTCTCATATCTTCTCTTGCGTTTTTTAACACATTTTTGCGTGGAAAGATATCATATCAAAATTTATTCATCAGGTTCCGTTTGTTTAAAATATGGATATCTTCTTAAAGTGTCACAAACTAAATTACTTAATCAATTAATAAATTACCAAACCTACGATGTTTCAAAAATGAAGAAAATTGCTCCACTTTGCGGGCCTTGTGTGAGTGTATGGACTGCTAAAATGTCTTTTTTTTTCAATAATTTTACAAAATATACGGTTATCTTACATTAAAAAAATTCTGTCAGTTTTTTACTCATAATTTATGTTTTAAAAAATAACGTTTTTTTTATTGTGCGATTTTTTCAATCATTTTTACAAAGTTGACATCTTTTTGATGTGAATTTCAGGCTCCAGGGTGGTGAAGCAGTTAAGTGATTTTTGCAAGCGCTTTCTAATTGGGGTTATTATTTGATAGAATTACGTGAAGGCGTTCACGGCCGCCATCAGGTACGAGTACAGCCCTTTCGGCATCAGCGTGCAGCACCTGTCGCCGCTGTTCGTGAGCACCAAGATGAACGCCTTCTCGGAGCGCCTCATGTCGGCCAACCTCTTCGTCCCCGACGCGGAGACGTACTCGAGGCACGCGGTGGCTACCCTCGGGAAAACTGACAGCACCACCGGCTATTGGGCGCACGGAATTCAGGTGACTAACCCCTAGTTAATAGTTACCCCTAGTTCTTATTTTTTCCATACTTTGTTTTGCTTTGCTTTTTGGTCATGGTTTTGGTCAAGAATGTATTGTATACCCGTCAATGCGTGCATTATCGCTATCTTTTTTTATTTTATTTTACTTTATTTTATTTTACTTTCTTTTTTATTTTATTTTATTTCATTTTATTTTAATTTTGTTTATTTTATTTTATTTTATCATTTATTATTTTTTAACAAACATACCCTCAACATATCATTATTGACCCTAATAAGGTACAAAGCATGAATATTTTGTGAACATTTTGAATATGATATAGGTAATTATACAATAAACTTTTTACGATAAATTTATAACAAATAATAACTTAATGATAAAATAAATTGTAAATAATATACAGAACAATATGAAGACTAACTCAAATCAATAATATTTAGGAATAACTTCTTGATTAGCAATTTTTTTTTACATAATACACAAAACACTTTTTATAAATAAATAATAAAAAATGTCTTAATGATAAATAAATTGTAAATAATATTTAGAAGAATATAAAGACTATCACAATTTTTGACATGTTTTGATATGTATTATCGGTACACAACACACCGAAGTGCCGTGACCAATATATTGCAACAATGCAATACATCTGCATTGTTGTTCGACTTTGCTATTTCAATGTTATTTGTTAGATAAATTCTTTATTTTTATTTTTCAGATTAATTCGATTCAACAATGTTTACTAGGGATGGGCGTTGAATGGACGGACTAGTTGAAATCAACCGTTGACGTTGCATCGACGCGTCGACCGTTTACGTTTATCGCATGGACTAGTTGAATTCGTAGACGGTGGACAGCGGACGCCGTGGTCGGTGGACGATTCGAGATTAACGCAATGCAAAGCAACGAGCGAGAGCAAGACAAAACGTCTCCGTTTATTTCTCTCGCTGTCGACTTGTAGATGCCATAGACGTCATAGACGGCTCGACGGGTAATTTCATTTCAACTCTAAAGTACACTACCATAGAGTGCAGATCTGTGTACACGAACTATGACTAGAGATTTGAAATTTGAATACATGCGTAGCGCGAGATAGGCTTAATAAGCTATTATCTATTATTTTTTACTTGATTTTTTGTGATGTCACGTGCGACGATTCGGTGAATTCCCAATTTTACGCCGTATAAAATAAAACAATTCTGTTTAATTATTTTATTTTTTATTGAACTATTATTAATTAATAGGCCGGCTAGATATTTTTCTAAAATCAATATTTTATTCGATCGATCTCGACTTCTTATATATTTACCTGAAAAGGGATGCTAAAATTTAATTATTGTGTTATTTCCTTACTTTTCAACTTTAGCATATAAATGATAAACAAACTTGTAGGGAATAAAAATTTCTATACCTAACTATGGTCCTTATTCAGGAGTCCAACATTAATTATTGTATATGTAATATAATCTTGAATTTAGGTTTAATTAATTTTTATTATAAATTCCCTATTTTCAACTTTGTAGATAAAAAAATTAATCTATTATAATTTTGTTTACACCACTTTTTATTGGTTTTTTACATGTTTCGGGAACAATGTTCCTTTTCTCAAATTGAGCCTTAAACTAAAGTTGACAAATAATACAGATATATTTATTTATTAATAATGTCACCACAAAGTGAAAGTCTGACTTTGAAAGATGTATTCTTCAATAAATTTCTAGATAACATCTCAAATGTAAAGTATTTTTAAATTATGTATTTATTTATAAATTTATAGATAATAAATAAATGTAAAGGTTTTTATAATTTTATTTAACTTGTATTGAAACGAATGAATTTTTCGTAATCGATTTGAGTTAGTGTAGTGATAGTCCAACGTTTTACAAAAAATAATACTCATAATCAAGGCAGGAATATAGTCCTGCTAGGTTATTATTGTTTTACAAATAACCCTGTACACATGTAATAATGTGTATCTAATATATTTTTTTATACACACATTGCTTTGTACTTTATATTTTTAATTTTTATACTTATATTTTAATGCTTATACCCGATACTTTCACTGCTTATATATGTAGTTTATATTTATATTTTACTGCTTACACCTGATATTGTTGTGTATACCTACTTCTTTCTTTATTATATATAGAAAGAAGTATATAAAACAATATGTAAAAGTCTATAATGTGCGTAAACAAATAAATAATAAAATATTTCTTTTTACATATAAGCACAAGTAGCGGTTTTACTTTCCCCGAAACTATATTCCTTCGAACTTCTTTAAATTTTAAAAATTAACGTCATAAAAATAACCAACGGTTGTGCCGTCGAGCAGCGTCGCGTCAAACCGTAGACAGTTGACTATCGTCCCGATGTTTAGATAAACGTCCGCGACGTCCGCGTAACGAAGTTGACGCGTCAACTAGTTGACGAATTCAACTAGTTGATCGTCTCGTCGATGGATGGACGTGGACGGTCTCGTTTCGTCGACGGTAAATACGTCGACGACCCATCCCTAATGTTTACCATTCCGTAGATCGTTCAGACAATGTCAACAAGGTTTTTTAAATTCTTTTGTCCATAAACGAGTATTATAGACCCATACCTGCTCACATTGGTGTTTTTTTTTACTAATTGTGATGCATAATTTCTAGAGGGTCTGGAGATACTAGCGATATCGGAATGGGAGGGAGTGAGGTTATGATATTTTTTTCAGGGTCTTAAATTACAATATTTTGCGTACTTTACCTGTGGATGGTAGGTAGTATCTACATTTTTTACAAGATCCTAGTAACTACACAAAATGTGAATGGCTTTCAATATAAGAAGGGAAACGATGGAGTGGCCAGGGTGACAGGTAAAAGAGTTTCCTATATTATGCGGAGGGTCCTAAAATGTAACAATGCAAAATTATGGAATAGATCAGTCATAGTTAGGGTGTAGGATTTTTTATACAACAGACCGACAGACAGCAGCTTTTCTTTAATGTCTGTAGATCTTTTATTTTATGTAAAAAAGTTTTATTGTGGTTAAAATTTAAAGCCCAATTAAAATTGACAGTTTCTTGAAAGACGTGTTATTTCGCGTAATTTGAAACACCGCCAACATTTAACTTCACTAATCGCGTATGCTATGATGCCGAGATATAAAAATGTAATTAATCATAGTTTAACGACTGCTGTGCAAACACGTACTATTCGATAATGACGAACATTTTAATATATAATAAATATCTTCTAGGTAGTTGAATGCAAGGATGGGGCCGTTGTACATTGTTTCTAAAATTATATTTAAAATAAAAAAAACTGTTTAATAAATAAATAATGACTTTTTCTGTATTTTTAAAAGTTATCACTTAACAAAAATATAAAGAAAGTATCTATCTTCGGATTAAATATATAGTTAATTAATTTAACTGTTCGAAGAATATTTTTTCTTCATTAAAATCCGTTTCTATAAGGGATGGTTTTTAAACGGTGACTGCTTGAGATTTTTATCTGATTATCCATGAGTGGTAACTGATTTTTCGGAATTCGACGGGCATCCGTCGGTACTAAACAACAGTTATATTTCCGTTACCAATCATCGGTACAATTAGATTCAAATCTTAAATAACTCTACCACGTGTTTCGTGTAATACGGTTTTATCATCACTAGTTTCTACGCAGCAATTATTCATTTGATTCTTTTAAATAAGATATCCAGTTTATCCGGGCAGACATGATATTTATTTTATTGGGAAAATATTTTTGTTTAAGTCTGTATATATCTATAGTCTGTATGTATCTACTATTATAAACAACTAATTTTGAATACTTTTTTTATGAAATAAAATAGTCTCCGCTCTTGTCAATTTATAATGAGTTTACTATTTTTTGTACAGCGTTGTGGGAATTTTATTCATTTGTTTGAAAAAAATGTTGACTTTTATGTACCTTATTTATAGACTTGTTATATTAGCATTGCAGAACATTTGGTTAAATGTGTCCTGTGTCCTTTAATAGATAAAAGCCGTATATCAAATGATTGTGAATTGCGTAAAAGGTCTTTCAAGACATTACAACCATTCGAATGTGTGAAGATATACATGTGTTATGATAGGAGAGATGAAATTAATGAGTGCAATATATGATTTTTCTAGTTGGTTAATCTATCACCTGCCTATGACCGATTAGGCCATAGGCTATTGAATGACTCGTCCCCGGGTAGTAGGTAGTGACCTTACCTTATAGTGGACCCCGGAAACGCAACCAATTGAAGTTTAGACCAGTGAAACACTACCAATACCCACACATGCATTTAAAATCAGTTTACTTTTAAAAATCGGAATTTAATGACAACAATGGAACAAAAATCGCCGCTGTCTCGACAGTATTCTTTTTTGATAAGCTACATCAGGCCGTGGGGCCCAGTAACATTAGCGAAACAGTCACAAAAACACTCCAGGCTTGAGTTAATCACACAGATGAATTTTTGATCTTACCGGGAATCGGACCCAGAACCCCCGGTATGGGAATCCAGTGTCATGCCCATTGGACTATGTGCCCTTATCTAATACAGTCATATTTTAATTGATTCTCATGTTGTCATGCTGAACGCGTATTTGAATAATTGTTTTTTTTTGGTTTCAGTACTTCTTCATATCTCTTCCGCCAGTTTGGGTGAGGATTCTTATTGGAGGTCATTTAAACAAGAACTTCCGGGAAGAGTACTTCAGTAAAGTGAAGTGTAAATAACAGTGTACCGCGAATCAGAGCGCATTCTTCACTTTATAAAGTGATCAATTCTATAATAATAAAACGCAAGAAATTATTTCATAAATAAACTTTATTTCATAATGTCGGCGTATATATTTTGAGAATTGGATCTATCATGTTCGACGACTCGCGCCAAAATTAAAAAATATATATTTTGGCATCAATACTCAACAAAAAATATTATTACATTTTTCAAATGTGAAATCTTAGTTTAAAATTGTATTATTATGTTGTGTATATTACGTTTTACTACTTGTAAAAAAATCTGTTTATTTTATTGTTGTTTATACAATTTTTACAAACTTAGTTTACATCAAAATATTGTAGAAGATATCCTGTGCTATTCTGAAAATAGCAATAGTGGGATAACAGCTCTTTATCCCAACACTTAATAGACGAAAAAAAAAAAATAAACGAGACGAAGGTATATATCGGTATTCGGTGTTCGTGTGTACTTAAATAAGAAATTTTGTATATTTTCACGTATCTCTCTCAAAGTAAAATCTTTATTTGCGATGTCCGATTTCTATGGTCTGGTCTGACAACTGCCCTCCACCGCAAACGTAGCCTCGCAATTCTCATGTTTCGACTAAAATTAAACAAGTACTTAAGCTGTATTTAAAGCTTATAGAAAAAATATGATTTCATATGCACTTATTAATTTCTTCTCCCACAGCGTCCTGATGTAAAATTATAGCAAAATCGTCATTGTGACGTTCGACCATAGAAAAGAGAAATATTTTTGGACTCTATTTATATTTGACATTTGACGGATAACCGTCATGTATTTCTTTCTCCCTCTGACCATACCACCGACGTATACCTACTTCTTGTTTATTTATTTATTTTATTTTCGTCTATTAAGTGTTAGGATAAAGATTTGACATTCCAATATTGCTATTTTCGGAATAGCACAGGTCACATATGTAAATATGTTTCTTGAATACAATTTGTACTTATTTATTTATACCTACATATTAAACTGTATAGGTAGATATGTATGCTGTTATAAGGATTTTCACGGATATGATTAATTAATTTTAGAGAACTCCTTACAATTTATTCGAAGATATGTGAAGGCGTCAGTTGATAGTTTGGCGAAGAAGAAAGGACTCATGAACAGTAGCTGGACGTGGAGTACTTCAAAACCAAATTATCATTCATAATATCTGTATACAGGTGCATTTGTCGTAAGGCAAGCGTATCAATTGTATTAATTTATTTAGTATTGCTGCACTACCTAGCTTTTATTAATATTTTAAAGTATAATAGTGTCATATTAACATTTATTGTAAAGGAAATCTTTCATAATCGATATAATAATAATTATGTTTTCATGATTTGTTAGTTTCATTTTCCTTGTCCCAAATACTATTTAAAATAGTGTATACTCCCATGTACTCGTATGCCGGAATTATCGAACTGCATAAAGTTAAAAGAGTGTATATTTTAATGTCTTTATTCTAGAAAACATATCATACTTACAGCCATAACAAATGTCTGATTAAATAATTAACAATTTAACAAACATCAATGTAACAAAAACAGTATAATTTTCTTTATAGGAAACTAGAATAACGAAAAATTATATTTATAAAGAAGCAGTTTTCATATAACAATAAAAAGAAAAAATATTTACATTAAATTTAAAATAATAAAATTATAAGTGTATCGGTTTATAAAAAATAAAACATATTGTAGAAAAAATTAAATATCACCTTACTGAAACTAAAAAATCTAAAAATATGGAAGACAAATTATATAATATCTTACGCAATTATTGTGAACTTTTAGACAGTAAATTAATGAAGAAATTAATACATATTTATGTAAGATTTAAAAGATTGATGTGAAAACACATAGCACAAAAATTGAACGCAAATAAATATCTATCATTGATAAGAATTTTCTTCCAACAACAGAAATAGGCGAAATTTACATGAAAAGGATGAAATAATATATAGTTTAGTGCGAACTTTACAAAATGTCTTTATTTGTATTACAAATATGCGATAATTTGAAGTTATATATGTAAAATAGCATAAAATACATAATAGTGAACACAAAATTTAGTAACTATAAATATAAATACATTTGCAGTGTGATGAAAAGTATTTGAATGCACACAAGCACGGAAGAGTTAAGTGCTACGGTAGATAAAATAAAATATTGTCAATTTATTAAAATACATAGATAATACATATACATATCTTACGATAAAAGAATATATTTTATTATGGTAATGAAATAGCTTCCATCAGATTTAGAGCATTTAGAAAATATAAATATGTTGACCTGTATAAAAATGGGTGACAAACGTACTAAATCCAGGTTCCTACCTGGGTTTATGGAATTGCTCAGTACACACGTATACTTTATATTAAATGCACACGCGAAAAATGCAATGATGATCGATTAGTAGAGATGACTGATGAAGGTAATTGGTGATGATGACGACGATGATGCATACAAAAATGTTGTATTCATGTCATTGTTGATATCTGACATCGATGTTGAACGGCGTGACCCGGCTCCATACTTCTTCTTCGGAGTGGTTCGCTGGAAGGAGACATTTTGGAACCTGAAAAAACGATCAATAAAAGATATAAAGTACAATTATTGCTGTTGTTAATTATAACGATAAAAAACGATCAATAAAAGATATAAAGTACAATTATTGCTGTTGTTAATTATAACGATAAAAAACGATCAATAAAAGATATAAAGTACAATTATTGCTGTTGTTAATTATAACGATAAAAAACGATCAATAAAAGATATAAAGTACAATTATTGCTGTTGTTAATTATAACGATAAAAAACGATCAATAAAAGGTAAACCTACAGGTGTACCAGAGCTAGCAGCAGAAACTTGGCCGGGAGATTCTTGACTATGTTATAAGTCTAAAATGTTCAAGCAACCATGACAATATTTTTACCATTTTATTTCAATACAACTGAAATAAAATGGTAAAAACCTTGCATAAAAAACTTTTTTCAATTTTATCATTTTATTCGACTTGTATAAAAGTGAATGAATTTTTCATAATCGATATTAGTTACTGTAATGATAGTTCAATTTTTTGCAAAAATAAGTAAGAAATATTGGAAAAAAAGCAAACTTTGAAATTGCATATCTCCATGACTATTGATATTAGGCCATGGTTGCTTGAACATTTTAGACTCATACATCTAGGCAGGAATCTACCGGCAAAGTTTCTGCTGCTAGCTCTAGTACACCCTGTATAGTACAATTATTACTGTTTTTAATTATACTAATTAAATTTAATTAAATTAAACGATAAATCAAAGATATAAAGCACACACATTAATGTTGTTAATTATTATAATTAAATCAAAGTTTCAGGCTATTAAATTCCATCAAGCTTATAGAATTATCTGAACGAGAAAATACTGTTATTAGTAGGTAGGCCTTTCACAAGACATTTTTTATTGCTTCTTGGCCCGCGTTCCACTTGCGTTCCGCGCGATTCCGCTGTCCTTCCCCATCCAATCAATCAGTTTGACTCAAGTAGTAACTATTTTCGTGAAAACGTTATTTATTTGTTTAAAAGCTGCTAAACTTCCCAGGTTAAATGTATCACGAAACTGCATCGGAAAAGCGGGATAGAAACAAGCATAATATTTTATAAAATAATATGCAATTAATAATATATAATAAATGTATATTGTTTATATTTTCCATAAAAAACTTCTTTAATAACAGTGAAAGTACTTTTTGGTAACATTATTTATATTAATAAAAATAAAACACTTTGTATAAAACCACTATTTATTGATATTAAGGAGCACTTAAAGATGTTTAAATAGTAATAACTATTTTGAATTTTCTTATTTTTGAAACAAACTATTATTTTGATATCGACAAGGGATTATTAATTTTACATACAAATAACATAGAATTACAGTTAGATTAACTAGAAATTAGATAAAGTGTTAATAGCAAATTATATATATAAATAACCAAACACTTTTTCTAACTATTTACCTTTTAAATTTGTTTTCACATTAGTTCTTATTCAGTTATTCAACTCTTATATATTTAATTTTTGTTTTTGTTACTATTCTTACTTCGAATTTTAATTTTTAGTGTGCACTGTATCCTGCTGAAGGAACCATTGACTCGGAAACATTCAATAAATAGTGGTTTTATACATTTAAGTATTTTATTTTTATTTATACAAAAAAAAAAAACTTCATCCGACCTTGAAATAAAATTCCGATTTTTCTCTCAGATGAAACTATGAATTCAAGTCGGAATCGGATTATACCCGAAAATTGATGAATCTGTACCGATTGGCTCTGACAAATGTAATATATATTTTTTAAATATTGATATAATTGATTAAATACATGAAAGTGTTAAATAAATATATATTATATTAAAAGAATTCTCATAAAACGCATTCGCCATTTCACATTAAAAATACGTTTTTATGTAGGGAATAGTCTTGAAAGATTTTACGATAAATAGATTCCACAATTTTATTAGAAGCGCGAAAAAATAAAAGCGAACAGACGTAATCACCCACTAGAAGAAAGATATATTGAATATATGAGAGTGTATATAAATATAGAAACAAAAATAAACATTTTTATTATATCTGGACCAGGTTTTTCTTAAAAAAACTGTATCACAGTGATTTATGAATGGAGAGAAGAAGTGGGCGTTTCATTGTTTCACTTCGTTCGAACTCAATCGTTGTCGGTATTTCCAAGACTTTCGTGCGATGCGATGGCTGACTTAGATTTTGATTTCCCATTGTAAATTATTTATGTAATCGCTTATGCGAGAAATAAAACAACACAATTTATCATGTATGGCGTTGACTTTTTTTGTCATACTCGTATGAATACTATTGAAATTAAACAGTGGAAAATTACGTTTTAAAACAGTGAATCGTTGTGGTTTTGAATTTATTAATAAGTACTTACATACTCAGTGAATTTATTAAGAATACGGGGTTTTCACCAGCAGATAAATAGGCATCCTAGAGCACGATTTTAATTATTATTCACGATTTATTATAATCAGTATCAAGAAATGTAGCTCCACATGAAAATTGACTCCACAATTAAGAAGCGTGCATTATCTCCATTTTAGTTTTCGCAGTCATTATTGAGAATCACAACTCCCCACGATTGACGTTGCTTCACCAGCCTTCAATTGGTTTAATCACGAGCAGCTCGCATTGCCGAAGAGATTGCCCCAGACGGACTCCAATATTTGGCAACATTATTTGTCATGGAGATCTTTCTCTAGAACCACGAGTTTCCGAAAAGTTATCATTACGGTGGGCAATACGTCTATAATATCGAAAACTGCGCTATTTTTAAAATATATTGTATTTGATTGACATCACCGTTTGTCCATGACATCCTCAACATGCATTTCCAACTGCGTAAACATTGCTGATAACTTATTTCTTTCCGATATTTTTATATGTAGGTATACTCTAACAACACGGTTTATGGATTTTGTCCACAGATGCATGATTAATAAATTATGAAAAATTATAAAATAATAGTCCATTAAAATAAACGAAAGATTCTCAGATTTGAACAGATTGTCTCATAGCTAGTAGCAAAAACTGTACAGGTGAATTCCTGCCTTGATAATGAGTCGAAAATGTTCGAGCAACCATGACCTAATATCAATAGTTATGGAGATATCAAAGTTTGCATGAACAAAAGTTGTCGATATTATGGACCGTATTGCGAAACTAAAATGGCAGTGGGCTGGACATATGGCTCTACAGGAGGATACTAGATGGGCACCCAGAATCCTACAGTGGGGGTCTGAAAGGTGGTCTGATGACATAGTCCAGCAAGCAGGAAGAACCTGGATGCGAAGGGGGAGAAATAGAGGTGAGTGGAAGAAAATGGAAGAGGCCTACATCCAGCAGTGGAGGGAAAAAGGCTAAGGAAGAAGAAGAAAAAGAAGAGAAGAATAAAATAAACGTGTGATAGATGAACATTGTGAATATGGATACACTGATTTATTGACCAGCAAAATTAAGTTTAAAAATTGTGAAAGAAATTGCACATTACATTAACCTTTCCCACGCGATGTTAAAATTGAAACACGCGTTCCGGTGCTGGATACTCAGAACTTTGCGACATTTAAGTCGGTTTAATATGAATATTCTACGTTTATTACTTATATTAATCATTAATATGATATTAAATGTGCGTATAAGTGAATAAATGTATCAACTATTGTGTTAAAGTGCTAAAAACAATAAAATGTATTGACCATCACGAATGACCGCATAAATATAGGTGCATCTAACCCGGCCAGCGTGCGTCCCGCTACTAGAGCTTGACCAACGTAAATTGGCGTGCGGCGACTTTGGAACTAAAACCTGCCCCGCCCGCGCCCGGCGGTAACCCCTCGCCCTGTCATTCAGTTCAATCTCGTATTTGGGCGTGAGCTGCGACATCTTGATTTCCAATATACATCGAATTATTATGTCCATAACATCCAAAACAGTCCGGGGTGGTGCAAGAACAATTCATAATGGAGTATTAAAGTTTTGCGAAGCTGAAAAAGCAAATAATGGACCGATATTACCGTTTGACAGGGCTCTAGATAGAGCGGCCGCCATTACTGTTGCCCGACCAAATTTCTATGAAAGGCTCCGACACCGGTCACCGGACACTGTATATTATGTATTGTGTAAGAAATTTACACCCTGGCAACTTGCTTCGCGACAGGGACGCCCTCCCTCGCACGCCAATTTATACTGGTGCTCTCTACTTCTACTGTAGCACTCTACTGAATGTAAAAAGGTAATTCGGCACCACGCGGCCTGCGTATTACGCACTGCACATCGCACTCTGTGCTCTGTGTACCGCGCACTGCGCTACCCGCACCGCTCCCCCTTACAAAAAATACACGTACCGACAAACAAACGTCAGTTTTTTCGAGAATTTTTTTGTGTCCGGTAAATTTATATACATCGTAATTATTTTATTGAATACATAAATATATTACGGAGGAATACTTACAATGTGATCATTGCATTTAGTATATTTACAGAAATATTCACATAATAATTAGAGACAATGTCAACTCAGTTACAGCATCGGAGAGAGAAGGTTAAAGAGTTCCAGTTATAGGTATTTTCATATACGTTTGCAATTGAGTTATTCTAGGTATAGTGCTTAATGCGCGCATTGTGTTGTGTTAAGTAGATACGCCACTCTTGTATCCGTAAACTCAACACAACGAAAAAATACGCGTATTACACACTGTACCCACATTAACTCAATTGCAAGGTTATATGAAAATACTTTATACAATATTTTTGAGCATCTTCAAATTTTTATAGAACACAATTGATAGATTTTTGTCCCCAGAGGTATCGCCATTAATCAAGATAAGTATATTAAAGATGTTTCACAGAGACGAAGCTATTTATGTGAGAATGTAGGAATGGAAATCTTTGGGTGTTGATAGACCTTACGACCAGCCATATGATGGGACGTATGCTCATACACCCAAAGACTTCTATACCTACTTTTCCTGTGAGACGTCTATAATATATTCTATGATATATTATAGAGTTCTGGTTACATCAAGAGACACAAATGACATGATCAGATCGTCCCCGGTGCAGCACTCAAGACGCTGATGATTGGAGTGTTGAATCCCGTCAATCTCGTCTTCTCCCACGGCGCGGAGTTGACAGCCGGTCACGCAGAACGGTCTTTAAGAGCTCGATTCATTCTGGAACGGTCCCACGGAGGTGGTCGCGCATTATGGCGGTGGCCGGGAGCCAAGAATGTTTCGATAAATATTTTTCAAATAATTTTTGCCCCGTCCCACGTCTGCACATAAAACAAACCGCGGGCCGACCGGCGGCGTCGTCAGCGAGCGGTAGGAAAATGAAGAAATGTGCGCCATTTTACATTACCGGCGTACCACGGTGTGCCACTGAGATAATTGCTAAATTTATCTTGAAAATAATACACTGAATAGATTTACACCGGAATATGCGCAAACTTTCGTACTGACGAAGTAATTTGGATGAGAATCCAATTACTTACTTAAATTTGTCTCGATATACGAGTTACTTAGGGCCGGTTGTTTCACGTTGGATTAATGTAAAAGTTCATTTAAAGCATAGATTTTTTCATTCTCCGCCAATCAAAAGATCATTTTCCTTAAAAATCTATGCTTTTAACGAACTTTTACTTTAATCCAACTTGAAACAACCAGGCCTTAGTCATTTTTTATCAATTTAAGTGTCTTGCTTTTTATGTACACAGTCCCAAACACGAAAATTCGCTATCAAGATATATTATAGATGAATCACAGAGAAGCTATTTATATGAGAAAGTAGGTATGACATATATAACTTTGAGTGCTTATCATATGGCTGGCTCAAATGATCACATTACACAATATACACCCATGATCGACCACCACATCTATAAAATGTTATCAAACTTTTAATTCGTAGCTTAATCGGCATAACACTGACTTCTCACACCGTGGGTTTCGGATTTAATTTCCGATGAAGTTTACATGATTCTCTCAATTTTAAAGAAAATACAATCTATCGTTCAAAAATTTTTTTAAATCTATATTTTTTTAGACAATTAATTAATTAAGAAATCGAATGTGGAAGTGTTCACACAGAATAGTGTGGCGCTCTATCCTTTCTGCCTACCCCCGCGGACAAACGGCGTGATGATACATAAGTAAGTAAGTGTAAATGAAAACACCATTTTCTTTTTTTCCACTACTTTTAGTCTACATTACTACTTTGGTTTTCCACAAGAAAACAGATTTTTCTGAAACATACTGTGATATACTCGTGTCAAATAAAATTAGCGGAAAAAACTAAATAATGTTTTCGTTTAAAATTATTTAAAATAATTATTATTTATGTGGTAGATATTGTGATATGTTAAACTGTGTTTGATAGGATAACAATTGCGATAGGAATAAAATAAAACCTAGACTTTCTATTTTTTTTTGGACATACGGCGAGAAAGAGGCAAAGAATGTTATTTTGGTGGGTCGTGCCGGGGGGGAGGGAGACCACGTGGACAATGGGAAAAGACATCGGAATCTGCATTATATGGAGCCATCTACATTTTTTTCTAAAAATCAAGATACTGGAGAGACCTAATTAAAGAAGTGTCTCATGGAGACATCGACCTTCAATTTCTGGGAGGCGACCAAAAAAGATTTGATTTACGATCGGCGCGCCACTGGCGCCGTGTGGCTAATTTTGTAATTTTAATCGTCCAAGATATTTTAAATATTGCTGTGAAAATTGTAAAACAATAGTTCTGTCGTAGATATATTGGGTTATATTCATTAAAGAACTTTATCAATAAATAATATAAAACATTTTTCAATAGTTTGCGTCTTATTTTATGCTTTTTACAATTCCTTATAAACAATATAAGCAATGGTAAGAACAATATATTGTATGTTTATTATAATTTTATTACGGTTTTGAGACTTTTTGATAAGATCTAACGACATCTGCTGAATTTAAGATAGCTTATTGTTATTCAATATTGGGCAGACGAAACCATAAAAATCATTAATAAAGACAGACATACTTAACGAAGTGTACAAATAACAATATTCGGACCTGAAATGCCAAATAATGTAATTTTATCCACTTTGAATCAAGACGAAAGACCTACCTAATGGATATAACAATATACAACGAGGGACTGACTAAACTAGAACACACAAAATATCTAGGGTTCACCACAGATAGACACTTCAAATGGACTATATACATAGACAAAATAATTTAAACAAAGACCAAACTGACAAGCTTATTCCATAAAATACACAGATAAATTCCAAAGAACGTAAAAATAATAATGTATGAAGCATATGTAAAAAGTAAACTAGGATACACGATACCTTTCTGGGGAATCGGAAACAAAAAAGATCTAAACATACATACGTCCAAGACAGTAAAATAAAATACTAAAAAAATAACCCATAAAAAACAAGTTTTTACAATACTCCCTTTCTCATTTTCGGGTTTCGTGTCTACCAGATGCGTCGGAGTATTTTCATACAACTTACTGAGTTGTATGAAAAAACCATTAAAAATTTGAAAAATCCAAAATTATACTATAATTACTATTTTTTTAACGAAAATTTGATAGATCTTGATCGTCGCCACGAGTCTGCTTGCAAAGTTTCAGCTCGATTGGATCACGGTAAAAGGGTTAAAAATCGATCCAAAGTTTTTCGTCAGACATGCAAGCAATCAGACGCCACGAGTTAAAAGAAAGGGAGTAAAAATGATTTTTAACTTCAACTACATAACACCACTGAAGCAAGCTTCCGACAACACAACAACTCAACATCAATAACTTAACATAGATCGAAACACTAAAACTTATATACAAATTAGCGAATGGCGAAAAAAAAGAAAGGGATATCAAATTACAAAAAACTCATGAAACCCATCAAAACTATACTAGAACACTACAAAACTTCCATATCAGCTGTGGTAAAACAAAAACAAGACAATTGTGACTCATCTGCAATGAACTGAAATAAATGATAAATACATATACTAAGAAGTACACAGACTTAATAATAAATAGCTGTAATCTTTTTTCTCTTTCCATTTTTTTTACATACATATATATATTTTTTGTACTATCCTAATGTTTATAATATACGTGTGAGTAAAAATGCAAGAACCCCGGGTCTCTTGTCTCTTCTAAATAAAAAACTGATTTAAGTGTTGGATCACTTTTTAAAATATTAATATATAGAAAGTGTATAATTGAGATTATTTTATCACTGATGATATTAAATAATAATTTTCCAGAAGAGCGTTTATTTTCGTTTTGTAAAAAATCAGATTTAATTAAATTATGAGAGTAATGTTAATTATAACTTATAATGGAAAAAACAAACATGTATTATTAATTTATGTAGAAATATTCGTATCATAAATTAATATTATAATGTTTAAAATGAAGGAAAATGATGATATAATGCATTTGCATTGTAGCGATTCGACTTAAAATAAATTATATATAAACTTCTTCGAACATCTGATGAATAGTAATTTAACTGTCAAACTCAATATGTATACCTACACTATAATGAACTAGATATACTATAACGAGATGGCAGAAGCAGAGAGAATTGCATGTTATCGGGAATTTTACAGCACTCATACATATACCTTTTACATTAAATTGGAAATTACTGTGAAGGTCTTGGATAATCTAATAGATTCGCAAAACATCTAGAACACGGGTCTTATAAACACGCAACGGATTGCGCCGAACAAACAGTTGTGTGTGCGTTATTTTGACAAGCGAGTCGACCATAAACAAGCGATAGATAAAAGTAAAGCGAAATAGAAAAGTACCTATCAACGTATTTGTGCAATGTTCAGGACAAATAGTGTAAATAAAAGAACACTGCTCTGATTAAATTCGTGTTCAGTGACTCTGGTGAATAAGTAAAACTTTAATTAATTTTAAGTGTTTTATTTGCCTCCCGCAACCACGATCCCGTAACAATATTTATTATATTTTATTTTGTTTATACTTTTTATTATTATTTAGTTTATACCACATTTATTTTATTTTATTTTGGTATAAGTTGTTTTGTTTTCGTTTATTGTTTTTATAAACGAAATGATTATTTTAATGTGAATTGACTCTTTATTCGTCATCTCTTGTCATACGAACTCAGCTTTTCGAAATGCCAAATAATATTTTTGCTCTCTCATAAACACAAAAATCATCAAACACAGACAGACAACTTAGCAGGTTTAGAAAAGTGGTTTGAATAATTTTGACAAATGACTAAAATCGTTAGGGCTTTAAAAATTATTAAAAATAACTTGAAAAGTATTTTAAAAATAATAATTTGTCAAGAGAATATGTGGTAAAATATTTAATTTAATTTTGTGAATATTTTTAGTACATAGGTAACTTTATAAGCTATAAAAAATCGCGTGGGTAAAACTTTAATATTTGAAGTTAAAATCAACAGTCCCTACGTATTCGTATGATGTCGAATCAGCAGAAATCTGATTTTCGTTTTACTATCTTTAACTATCCAATTTACTCCTTATTTTCGGGCTATTTAAAAAAATATATATGAATTTTCGTTTCAAAAAAGCAAATATACATGAAAATTATACAATACTTTTTTTAAACATTATCTGAAAATATAGAACTAATTGGATAGTTTAAGATAGCAAAACGAAAATAGTTTTTTTGCAGATTCGACAATATAAGGCACGTAGGTACCGTAGAATTTTTTTTAAGATGGGCGCATATAGAATGCAATAAAAATGTAGGTATAATGTGGGTCGGTACACCATGTATATTGGACAAAAGTTGTTTTGTTTTTACTATATTTTTATAAATCGTTGCAATTTTTTGGAACAGGTCGAGTAACAAATTTTTAAAACTGCATAACTAACTAACTGCACACTAAAATAAAAATCGCTTTACCAATAAACGTACAACAATTTTTTCAAGTTATACTTCTTATGGCATGTAGCGGAAATAATGCGATACCAGAACTAACGACATCATATTGAATTCTTATTTTGTTAGCTGTCAGATTCTGTTTACATGCGATTTCACGAATGTTTTGATCGTTTTTTTAAGAAAGTATTTGTTTGCCCCAATTATTTTAAACATTCGAGGCTACATTTTTGTAAGTATGTGTTTTAATTATTTTCGTGAAACTCAATAAAATAATCGACAATTAGAAGTTTTTTCGTGTAGATTTTTACAACTCAATACTTTGAGCATTAGTCATTAATATGTATTTATTTAAGTTTTTAAGTATTATTTCTACCGCACGTACGCACACGATTATTTTGTTTTTGTGATAAAATTAAAAGTGACTTCGTTTCACTTCTGGTTTTTCGCTACCGGTCTCTTTAACCCACTTCCGCTTTGTTGAATTTAATAAAATAATTGTATGGATAGTACGTTAAGACTATCACATTCAGAAATTTCACATGACATTAAAAAATTGACAAAAATTCAAGGTTCACCTCAAAACTTAAATGTCACTTTTAAAAAACGTCACTGGTAAAATAATTCAAAACAATATTTGATTACTTTGATACAACCGAAAAACGAATACAAAAAGACCGATGTCATCGGCATGTAGGTACAGCGTCCGATAAAATAACGCGTCAGCATTTTAAACAAACTTTGTTGAATAATTAAACTGATTTTGTAATGTATTGTCGATAGGAATACGTCTCTGCCATTATTGGTCGGGAAGTCGGTCAAATATTGATTCCAAGATTCCCCGCAGCCTAGTGAAATTTAATAAAAGTATCTAACTTTTGAATTTCGATCGAATCGAAGATCGATCGTAAAAATAATAAGTTTGTCTTAGTGCTGCGGCCTATTTCATTATTATTTCAGTGCAATCATCATATTTCGAAGAAATTCAACAATTGATCACTTCCAATGAATTGAGCACGATTGCATTTAATGCTTATTCATTAAGTAAACACTTGCATTGTGTTATGCCCAACGACCGCTGGCTGCCGAGACTGTTTACAAACGGTGGGTGTTTACACTGTTTACCTACTATTTACAGATCAGACTCGCGAAAAGAATGAGAATTTGGCAGAGATAATTACGCTCTTTAAAAATAAATGTTTGTTGTTTGAAAAGATCCCCTACACCAATGTTTTGTTTACCAAAAAACGCACCGTTTGTTCGCTTTTGTACATGTAGGTACTTTAAAAAAAAATGTTTTCTATTGCTATACTTCATTAAGATTTGCAGGTAGTCTTAAAGTTAAGCGGCTTAAGTATTAAATACAATGAAATTAAAGTCTGAAGAATGCTAACGGCACTCCTTGTAACGGTGGGTTAATAATTATGTTAAATAAGAGTATACCAAGTTCCTGTTTCGAATCTTTGGACGCAAACATAAATAATACAAGTCGATAAGTAACACGTTACAATTGAATACTTACTCCAAGCTTTTGATTTATTTTCTAATACTTTTTGTAAACATAATATAATAGTAGGTATGTATTAATAGCGCTGTCGAAAATAATTATATAGCGTGTATAATATAGACGTTACGTTATTACCAAAATATTATGACAGATGAGGCGCAGCTAGCGTCAAAGCAAACACATTTAAAAATATGTTAATCTGTGGAAAACAAATGGAAAACGTGAAACCTGTCAAGTAAAATCAGTAAATGATTTAATTAAATGCCGCGAGCCAAATAATTTGAGCGTGGAAAGCATGCGTTCTAAATAAATAAAAAATTGTATCTACGTATTAATCTAGAAAATGTTTTTGTAATGTTTATTTTAATTTCGTCCGTAAAACGATTTTCTTCTGCGATGCCAATCTGTCAAGTCGGTACATAGGTGCAGTGTACCTACGATCTTGTGGGTACGTAAAATAATTTTACAATTATAATTTAATTTGAAATAAATAAAACTCCGAAATGAAAATTGTTAACTATAACACTAGTTGAAAGCCGCAACACATTTCTATTTATGGAAACATTAAAATGAAGTGCGGTGGCTTTCCCAGTGAAAATTTTCGTTCTGATAAATAGAATTTAGATTTTATTTTTAAGCCCGGCAAAAATATCCATTGCACATGTTGAGCGCTTAATCAAATTTACATTTAATAAAATCTATTCCCAAGCAGTTCGGGTGTATTAATACAAGTTGCGAGTCGAAGCTTTTTCCGCTCTGACGGCTCCCGTAAGAGGTTCGTAACGTCTCTCGAAAAATATATGATTGACAGTTGCGCCGGAAAACAGCTTTAACAGCCGCAGCTGGCTGAGATTTTATCTTTAAAAGCCCGAGTTTATGGGGCAACTGGAACGGCTTGTAGGAAGCCCGTGTGGTTTATTATTGGAGTAGCCAAATTTAATATTAACTTCTGCTAAATTACGCGGATACAACGGGTAACGAAGCGAGCAAACCACAGTTTAAGAAACATGACATTTTTGACAAAAATAACCAATGAACCAAAATAGAAAATTCGTTGTTTCGTTAAGAATGTAAATGACAACGTGAATGAAGGAGGCGCACGAAAAACTAATGAATGGAAAAAACGATAGGATAAATAATATTAAAAAAAATATAGTCATCCCTGTTGCACAAATAATAGTAGGTACTATATATCATTTATATAAACTTTCATCAACCCAAGCTAAGAGCTCGTACAATGAAAAAGTGGACAATCTTGAAGGATTCACGGAACATAAATTGAGCCCCGACCACTTGTTCGTAAACCCTCATAAATAATATTTTATCATGCAAACGAAAGAGAAATATTAAATTGCTTATGGTTGTCATTTATTAAACAACCGATATTTAAATCTGCTTACTCTTTTACGTGAACGAGTTTTTAAAAATTAGAAAATCTTTTGATGTTGCTTGTTTTTCATGTTTATAAGATAGAAAACTCATCAACCGTCGCTTTCTGATTTAAAATTAATAGAATTTTGTTAGGAGCAGTTTGTAAAATATAATTTTACAGGCAGTTGCTAATAGAAAATTAGAATTTTAGACAGATTTTTTCAGTTAGTTTTCGGTTAAGACATTCCCCTGTCTACTGGAATCTATCTAAGATGCTTAAAAACCGTATAGGAATCTTAAAAATTTATGAATTAGGTAAATTTTAAGTATCTATGAACAAACAACTATGTTATACCTATCAGCAAACACATGTACTTAAGAATTAGTTTTATATATATGAATGATGCCAATGAACATTTATTCAATTAATTTTAAATTATGCAATATAAATATGACTAATTGAGCATCGATTGATGAGCATCGAATGAAAACGATAACAATGTTTTACTTTGAATTAATATATGTATCGTTTTAAATCAGTTTCCCCGTTTTTTCGTTAAATTAACACCAGTAAAAAACGCGCATATATAATTCATGCAAAAGAAGCACCTTTTCCCTGCTAAATATGCCGATAGATATAATAAGAGGTTAGCCGTTAAATGTAATAATAAGCCGACAAGACTGACTAAAGTGTTCGTCAAAAATACATAATATCGATAAAATAAAAAATATCTTACTTTATCCCGAAAATCCCGTGTAAAGCAGCCAAAGAGATAATAAGAGGAACAGCAGGATAAGGTAGGTAGCCGCCAAATTTGTGGTTTCAGCGTTCGGCATCTTGATGCTTGATTCTTCTGCCGAGAGATGAGTATTATTTTAGTCAAGTTTGGTTTACACCATCAAGATTATAAGCATATTATAGGAACAAAACAATGAGCTCCAATACAGTCACTAATTTGCAAAGAAAGTTATTAATTATTTTTACACCGAAAATAGTTCAAAACATGTTTAGTAAAATATCACATAACTTCTAATAAATTGGTGATCACCAGTAAATGCCGAATTTTTCATTCATTACAGACGTGACGGCCAGTTTTGTTACACTATATTACAAAGACTATTTAAATAAAATTAATTTCGTATTCTGATTCTGGAACTATTATGGATTTTCACACGATGGACACTGATGTAAGCAGACGTTTTGCTGAAGAGTTGCAATGTACCAAAATGCAAATATTCTTTATGATTGATTACTTTTGTAACAGCATTGAACCTCTCCAGAAATTTGTACAATTCATATTGAATTAAAATTTCGATACATTTTTCCAGTGAATGGATGATTCGCCATCACACGATCCCAAAGTGCAACAAATATCGGCAACTGCTTTCACTGTCACGATAAAAAATTAGAATCGTAAAGAAACATTCTATAACTTTTTCAATGATTTTTGACATTTTATTTTGTAATACTTTTCATTAACGAAGAGAATATATAAATTTTTTTTTTACCGAAAGCGGAGTTAGCACTCAATTCGTTTAACTAGAAAATATTTGGAAAACTTACTTTCCTGGTACGGAAAATGTGTTGGCCGGATGAGCACAGAGGATTCTGATCGGGAGATGCGACCAGCGCCTGGCGGGATGCTGGGAGCGCCGCCGCCCACTTCTACACTCGATCCGTCAGGGCGCACTCGTGGGGAAGGTTTATTATTAAATTGAGATTAATCATAATATTCACGACTTGTAAAAACCAAGGACTGGAGGAATAACTACCAAGGCAGAAAACAGTGAGGAAAACCACCGTATGAGAAGTGAGAAGACAAATATCCTCAATTGATCTTAGCCACGTGTTGATCATGGATTAAAATATCTATTTACCTACGTATCAAGATAGCTCAAAGCGCAGTGATAAAAATATACAACATATATTTTCATCACAAACCTTTTAGCATTAAGGACCAGTTGTATCAATTTGATAAATGTACTAGTTAAGTTAAATGCATAGATTTTTGCTTTTTCCACCAATAAAATATCCCGTTTTCGTAAAATTAAGTTGATACAACCGGCCCAGTAATGTGGGTGTTTCATCTTGCTTATATCACTGATTAACTAACTACAAACCGGATAAACATCTATCCAAATAACCTCTAAAAGATTTGTTTACGAATAGTGTCTGTTCAACGGAAGATATAACTTGATCCATTGATTAAATTAGCCCCAATACCTACGCAGCGTGCAACGCACACGACCATATTTATAATTCACATAATGGCGAGCGCCAACAGTCCAAGCGCAAGAACATCATCACCTTAACAAAAAACCGTTTTTGAATTAAGATTTTCATATTTTCGTACATCGTTAGTACCAAAATATCATCTTTGTGTGAGTTTTCATTATTTTACACTGAAAAATGTAATTTGCATTTGATATGTTTTTCTTTAAATTGAGTGCAAAAATATCCCTTTTAAAATGCCATTGTTTTGTTAATAAATATGAAAACGATAAAGATATTTTGTCATTTTGATGTACAAAAGTATCACTTTTATTGCTCACAGTAGTATTTCAATTACGAGAACATTAAACCTTAAACCGCGTTTTCTCAAAGCTATGTAAAGCGTTTTTTACTGGTATTTCAATGGAGACGTTAGAATACCTACCAGAAGAATTTGCATAATAGATTAATTTATGTTTATAGCAGGAGATGTGTGCAGCTTACATGGTCCGTAAATCCATAGCTTATGTTTACTTTATTTTTAAATCCTACGACCTATTATGTATGGTAATCATAAATACTTTCACAACTTTTCTGCGCAGTCTGGTAGGTAAATTAGTTTTCCTCAAATCCATACGAACAAATGGTCCTTTACGTACTGTCCCTGGGTCTTTTATATGTCTATGTTCCTGGATACGTGTCTTGGTTCATGTTTACAAAATTAAAATCTATTTTCATATTGCGCACAACCCATGTTATATTTTTGGAATCGTGGATTTCTGGAGCTATGCATGTTGCCATGTAAAAATAATTACGCCTGTAATTCCGTGTATCATGAGTAAATAAATACAGAGAATGTTGTTGTTTGGAATTAATTTCCAGAAATTCAACGTTTATTTCATTCAACGTTTATTTATATGTTTGAAAATCGTCAACTTTCAGAGATAAATTATATATTTTAAACTGTATATAAACACATGATCTTTGAATGAATGCATTTACTTTTTTTTTTAAAAGATGACTTCTTATTTATACGAAACAGAGACAAGCCTCATACTAAGGTACTTTCAAAGAAAATGTCGTTAGAAAGGATAGGTTAAACGCTATTGGAATAAAACAGCTAAACCATGACTTAAAAATACCTATATTTAATATAACATAAAAAAGAGGATACATAAATGAATGCAAATCGTCACATAAGATTGCACGTGGAAATGACTTACATAAACTATCTGTTCTCCTGCATCTAATATTAACGTTTATTAATGTTTGGATGATGGACATAACTTTGTCATATTTCGTTGCTAACAAGTGAGAGATAAGAACGGACGACCTTCCGACGTCAATGTCAAGATGTATTGTCAGAAAATACGCGGTGTACCAACATTCCATCAACGCACAAATGTTATTTTACTACGTCAACAACAAGTAGCAGGGTAGGGTGGTATATGAGTGCGCAGTGTGCAAGAGAACGCATTCGATTTAAACTATAAAATTTAGTCGGTGGATGATAGCTTGAAGTGTTGACGTATCGCCATCGCAGGTTAGTGTAATCTAGGCAAGCATTAACGATTACAGGTAACAAAATCGTTTTTTGCTTGTTCGTTCGATATAATATCTATCTATTGTACAAACTCTCTCACGTGGTGATTTTATGCAATATAGTATTGTTGTGTTATTATTGAAGTTATCTTCTTTTGTCATATTTAAGGCAAAAAATTTTTGTAACGGAAGTTGCGCACGCGCATTGTAGCAGAAATACAAGACCACGAAATGCCCGGGCATTAAACTGTCAATAATTTATTGACTTCAAATTAGTATTCCAGTAATTTCCGACTATCTTACTATACCAATCATAAAGATGCTCAATTCAAAAGCAGACGAATGATTGGATATTGATTCGAAAATTAGAACTGTTTATTGAATTACGATTTTAGGTGTCTATGTTATTGTCGATGTTTTAGCAAAAACGACGTAGGTAATCGTCAGATATTCGTTTCCAAAACAAAAAAAACATTCATTTATTCGACATTCAATGCGGCTGTCAAAGTTGTAGTTTCGAAACTTTTGAATACGGAACGGAAAATCGATAAAACATGAAAGTAGGTAGGTACTTGGACTTTTTTTTTGAAAATTCACACGTTTTTTTAATCGTCGCAACATATTTTTTTGAATCGTAGTGAGACGTCGATTGGAAGACATTTTTCTCTTATTCGACATCACAAACCAATAGTTACATTTGTATCACTTAATAATATAATTTAACTACATTAAAGTAGTATCAAATATATGTATCATCTTCCTAGACATCGCATGTGTGTAACCAATGTGTAAACATCAATTATCACAATCACGCCAAAGAAGTATAACTTCTACCGAGCGTACATGAGTACACGCTCCTCTATTTTTTGATGTGTAACATCTTTCCTCTCGCTTTCCTGCAATATGTAGGAGTGATTTCGTGAAAATGGACGGAAATGCGTAACAGGAAACTAGACGCCGGGGAAGCGCGCGCTATTTCATTTGACCAGTGAGCGCGCGCGGTGATAGAGTTGGCTGTCAGATAGTGCCAATTTTCAGAGAGGTTGGTACTGTATTAATTAATAAATGTATATGATATTAAAGAAAACACATTATTACAATTTCAGAGCGAAGTTCTGTGACTTTTATACGAATGTTTATTAATCAATTAGAAAAGCATACAGAAAAATCAAATTAACGAAAAAATATTTTAACTACTACCGGGATTCGAAACAACGGACCTCCATTCTATATCCGGGGAGTTTATCCAATTTCGCCACGGCGCACACTGTGATATATTCCAAATAAAGCGGAACTTAATACAATGTATACTAATTTAATTTTATCTCCGGATGTACTGAATAGATTTTTATGAAACTTTTCCTGAATGTTCATAAATATATTTTTTATATGTACACATAACTAAAATCTATTCAAATTCATAGAGTTTCATCCAAGAAAAAATACAAAAGTCGGTTCATTCGACTTATATTTGCACAAATTGAGCCTGTTTTATATACAACATATCACGTAATTAACGCAAACCCTGAAAGTGCTTTGTTAAGAATCGGTTACTGGTCTAAAATGTTCAAGCAGCCATGACCTAATATCGATAGTTATGGAGATATGCAATATCAAAGTTTGCATTTTTTTTCAATATATCTGACTTATTTTTTGTAAAAAGTTTAAGTATCATTACAGTAACTTATATCGATTATGAAAAATTAAT
Organism: Agrypnia vestita; assembly: GCA_016648135.1. Taxonomy (NCBI): domain Eukaryota; kingdom Metazoa; phylum Arthropoda; class Insecta; order Trichoptera; family Phryganeidae; genus Agrypnia; species Agrypnia vestita. Next base: position 56,940 of record JADDOH010001191.1, read on the forward strand.
TTGCTTCAATACAACTTCAATAAAATGATAAAATCCTTGTAAAAAAGAACTTTTTTCAATTTTTGTAATTAATCGAATCGTGCGACGGGTGGAACTCTGTTTTCGCTTTCTTGACAAGATGGTAAGCTGGATAAATATTCAAATTTTTACCCCTCGACTGTTGTCTCTGTGTGTTATACTGGTGGGTACTCAATTTGGCATAGACCATTAGTGTCAAGGCGGCTTCTAGAGAGAGTTTGGCTATGGTACTCCAAAAATTTGTCTCGCTTTTTTTATTCGAGTAGCTCAGTAAAGAGACTCAGCAGCTACCTCTTTCATTAGATTGGCTGCATCTCTTTTCCCGGATGATCTCAGACTAACTTCAATGGCGACCATTAATTCTTCTTGAGTTTTTGTAGAAACTAGATCTATGATTTTTCTCTTTTGGATTTTCTAAATACATTTTCGAATGACTTCCAAGGCCTGCCTGATCTTGTACAATCTCGTAAACCTGCTGAACTTGAGGATGGAAGCAGGTCGAGAAACTTAGAAGGCAATGATACTATATCTTCAAACCACCCATCATGTTCATCCAAAAATTTCAAAAATTTTCTACAGTTTTTCTCCAACTTCGCATCTATTTTTGCGCTTAGACTGCTAACGTAAATTTTTAGTTATCAAGGCGTGCTTTTCGAATCAACCTGGTTGTGTTTTCGTATTATAAAAATCTAAATGCACCTGTTTTGATCCCTTTTATGCCACTTGAAAGCCATACTTAAAATATTTATCTTTTCATTATTGTAGGTACTCCTAAAGAAAATTAAAAAATATTGTATGAGTGTCGAAAACACGTGCCGCCAAATTTAATGAAATCTTACAGAATATGAACCAAAGGAGTAAATAAAATTATTTTCTCGTTGGGTACCCATAGATATTTTTTGTAAAATCAAAGCAAAGTCATACTTCTTCAAAAATAAAGTAAATGGCTTTGTATCTGGCAATAAAATATATATATTGTAATACAGTTTACTTTGTAAAGAAGCCATAGACGTGAAGATAAAATATATGTGTGTATTAGTAACTGTACTTCGAAATAAATTCACTTTTTTGTCTTGCTTCCTTGATTGGTTCTTACTGGTCATAATTGCATTCAGAGCACCATTTACTTTGTTACCCGCAGTCACTCTCTTTTCGATATTGTTAGTCTTGCCGTCTCTACTAAACACACTTCCCAAATACACAAACTCATTAAATGTTCTAAGCATTAGTTTTTCACATTACGTCACACTTAGTCACTCTTTCCTCTCTCGAATACCATCAATACACCACACTTAGTCACTCTTTCCTCTCTCGAATACCATCAATTTCGATTTTCTGACATTCATCATAAGTTCACTCTGCATACCTCGGACATCCTGGGCACCAGGCACTGAAGATCAGTTTCACTGTTAGCCACTAATACTGCATCGTCTGCGTATAGTAGGGAGGATATAGTAAGCCCGTCCATTTTCGCTTCTACTTCTAGTTCCTTTAGTTTTTTCATACAACTGTTCATATACAGATTGAAAAGTCATGGTGACATTACGCATCCTTGTTTGACACCTTTTGTAATATCAAATCATGATGTGAATGCCCCATTAATTCTCACGCAAGCACTACTTTCCTCGTACAAGGATGCAATTGCCTACATGAGCTTACTCTTCACCCCGTATTCAGACAAAACCTTCCATAAATTTCGGTTTTTATTACTCTGTCATACGCTTTTTAAAGATCCACAAAGGCAAAAAAAAGTTTTTGTTTCTTTGCTAACAACTTTTCCTTCATCTGGCGCAGTGAGAAAATCTGGTCCACGCATCTTTTTCCACTCTGAACGCTCCTTATACATCCCACAATTTTCCTTCTTATCATCCTTACTCTTTCTATCAAAATTCTCGCATACAGTTTGCCAACCGAGCTCAACAGGCTAATGGCCCGATAGCTCGCGCAGTCCATTCGCGACCCTTTTCCTTTGTATAGAGGAATGATAACAGCTCTTTTCCAAACCAGTGGAGTGTGGCCGTCCTCTAAACATTTTTTGACGAATTTATGAAGCCACGTGAGAATCATTGGACCACCAGCGTTAATGTACTCGGCAGCAACATTGTCATAACACACAGCCTTGCCATTCTTCATGTGTTTCAATGCCCCTTTGATTTCTTCCACAGTTATCTCATTCACACTGCTGTCACCGTTCATAAATCCACTGGATGCCTCAAAGGAATCCTCACTTGCATTCCCGTTACTCTCATACATTTCTTCAAAACAATAACAATAGGATTTTTTAAAATGAGAACGTATTAATCATTTTAATTTATTTCTTTTGCGAAAAATTCGTTTGGTATTCGTCCTGTAACTGGATCTGGAACGTATCAAGGACCTATAACGAGGTATCACTGTTTACACATTTGTAGGTTATTATGCAGACAGATGATGATAGATCTTCTAAGTCGACTGTTTATTCAAAGTGCTGGAAGATTTCATTTCAAAAAGGCCTCCGAAATAGAAATACCCGTCCCGAATACGCTACGCCTGTGCGGTGATAAATAACCCGACGCATGTCGCGTAGTGTCAGTCACACCTAGTTGATAAACGTAAATAAAAAATAACCTCTGAATAATTTTTATGTCCTATTCCAACCTTATTCTAGAATAATATGGTACTAAGGATAAAATGTCCTAGTCTAGTCATAAGATTACCGAAGAAAATATGTTTTATAAATAATTTTATCATCTCTTTAGTAATACGCTAAATGGTCTTATCGCCTTCTACATATTTATCGTCATTAGTAAATGTCTTAAGAAAAATAAGATTATAAAGACGAAATAGAGTAAGTAATGTTAATAATATGAAATAGACGTATCAAAACACGTGGAGAAATTAAAAAAATAGGCACAAACAAGCCTGTTCATTTTTTTAGATGTACTCCTGTATTTAAAATTTACAAAAAACTGAGGAAGAAATTGTCACCAATATGAAATGTTATGGTGTCCTTACAAATTCGTTTTAGCGCTTGTTCAGACACAGCGGGAACCGTGCCGATTCAGAATCGCATGAGATCCGTGCGGGTCTCATTTACCTAGGTTTGTATGTGATCGTTCACACACAACCGTGCGGTTAGTCAACCGCTGCGGTGCCCGCAACCCAACCGCTAGAAAATAGACCCGCACGGCGCCCGCACGATCCTATTACTATGGGGCCTTACGAGAGCGTTCAGTCGCGTTGCGGGCACCGCACGGTTTCATGTCACAACAGGAGCACGCGTGGATTATATTCTCTTTTCTATGGTTATTGATCGCTTTGACACTGAATTTTTTATTGATGAAGTGGAGAAAAGACCTGTAATATGGTAGAAAAGACCTGTAATAGTGTGAGGATTACTCAAATATGCCAAGAACCAAGCTTGGCAGGAGTTGGTGGAGATATTTGGAAATGGTGGAAAAAAAGAGTATTTTAGAGAAGTAGGTATTTATTCACCAAAAATGAACTGACAGAATGATATTTATGTGTCTTGCCATGGAACACGGCCGTCGTTAACAAAGTAATGAGCGAATATATCTCTGATATTCAAAGATGGAGAACGGCACCAGAACTGTCAAACTGACGTTTATTTTCGCGCGCACAAATCGCTTATTAACCGCGGCTGTGTGAACAGATGACACAAATCGCGTGTTTGGAAACGCGATTCTGAAACTGAACGGTTCCCGCTGTGTCTGAACAAGCGCTTAATCAGATGACTTCTGATCTACTTATAATTTTAGATTAAATTTTTTCATGTAAAATATGTTTTAGAGAATTTTTACGGTTTTGTTTAATAAACGAGAGAAATTTTATATCACGTAAGTATTACTAGATTAAGTTAACGCAACATTCGCGATAAATTTAACGATTATGTGTGCTGCAGCGTATGCGCCTGTTTTGGGCAATTGCGTAACACGAAGTTTTTCTTGTGGTATAATCAGGTATAATCCGCGCCAAGTCTCTTGCGCTGTTGTTGCCCAAACAAGAACTAAAAGTTCTTCTTATAAAGAGTTTTTCAACAAGAACAATATGATTTTCTTCTTCTTTTTGTTCCTTATCCGTTCAACTGACATTGGCTATCATGTTGGCTTTGTTTTCTGTGGCTCGAAACAGTCTACAGTAGACTGACCAAACCACTGTCTCAGGTTTTTGAACCATGATGCTCTCAGGGCCCCGATTTCCAGCAATCTTTCCTTACATTTCAGATGCAAGATCTCGTACTTACTTCGCTGGATGTCCATCACATGTCCGAGATATTGAATTTTTCGGATTTTTATTGTTTTAATAACTTATTTTTCTTCATTCATCCGAACCATAACATTTTCGTTCGTAACACCGTCCATACAGAGTATTTTTTATTATGATTTTAAAATTAAATAAAAAAATAAGCAAAAATAATATTTTGAATAAACAATTGCATTATGTTTTAAATAAAATGCCGTTTAAATGGCCGCCTAATAATAAATTCATTCCACCCAATTTTCGTGCTTTATGTCGTGATTTAAAATTGAATATAACAACGTTAGATATTCAATGTTAAATTATCAAGTGTTTGTTTGAATAAACCTTTGATTTCAAATAACCCCACAAAAAATAATTCGAAGGAATTAAATCACAACATCTTGTCATTTAAGATATGATTTTTTTAAATTTCTCGCAATAAATGGATAAAGACATTAGCGGTACTATATGTGGTACTATTTTATTGGAACCACATGTTATTCAAGTCAAATTCATTCAGTTTTAGTCATAAAAATTCTGTTCACATCAACCGATGTCGCTCAGCATTCAGTGTAACTGCGTTTCCAGCGTCATTTTGAAAAAAGGTTAATTACCAAACGTTTTGCAAGCATGTAATTAATCATGGTGGATTGTTAGAGTATTAAGGTGCGTCCAGGCAGGACCGCGCCGACTCGCGGCAGAGCCTGTGTGCGAAACCTATGAAGCGCCTCTTTTTTTGTCGTCGTATTTCGACATTAATTTTTTTTTATTTTTCAATTTTTTACTGAAATATGTTCTTCAGTTTTATATAGTACATATTTTCCTAAATAGCTAAAAACGGTTTGCTTCCGTTTGCCAATTAATTACCTACCGCGAAAAACAAAACGCGAATTAAATTTTTACATACTTTATATGAGATATTAATTGTATAGATATTGACAAAATACCTGACTTTTTTCTAATAATACTGATTTTTCTATTATATATCTATGTTAAATTTTTCAAAAAAAGCAACAAGAGTTGAAAATGTGGAAGAATATAAACATAATTATATTATTTCCACTCTTCTCGCTTTCCTGTTTGCGAAATTCTTAATAGTTTCGTGTATATCTATATGGTCTAATGTGGCCTCCTCCTCCTCTATAATATTGTTGCTAAATTTGTTAACCTTTCCTGGCTCATTGTTGAGCGCAGGTAATTTTTTACAAGTTTTAATTTGGAAAACGACCTTTCTGCGCTTGCTACTGTAACTGGCATAGTTAGCAAAATTCGTAATGCTATCTATGGTGATGTTAGGGCATACGGCCGTCAAATTGTTCAAATATATTAATTCGAGAATTTTCACCACATCATATTTTTTTTTGAAAAAAGACTGACATGACATAAATCATCGACGTTAATATCCAATGAATCATTTGCTGAAAGTTTTTCCTGCAAACGATTGCATTTAGTTCTTAATCGACTTTGATCTTGGTCATCACTCAGTTTAAATAAAAAAGTAAACACGTCGTTGCGATTATTCAATAAATTAACTACGGAGGATAAAGCTTGATCCAATATATAAAAAAATACATTCTTTTTAAAATAGTTTTTTGGATCATTTATAGTGTGGTCTTCGTGTTCATAATCAAAACTCTTTGTAGTTTTATGGCGTCTTAGGGGTCTGGTTCGGAAGTTTCAAATTCAGCCTCGATATCTATTTTTTTGGCAATTTTCATGGCAGTATTTACAATTTTCTCAAAATTTTCGTCGGTTCTGATTTTTGTCAAAAACTTCTTTAATTCCGTGAAAGCATCTAAAGCTTCTTGCATATTCATATCGATGGACTGTATGTAGAATTTTGCTCAAAAAATTTACTTTCGTCAATACTAGATGCCATACATTTTTAGTGAACAAATAAATGAAAAGGTACATATTTTATCTGCTAGACATTTAGCATCATATTTTGCCTTCTGATCGAATGATGTACCATTTGATATCTCATATAAGGCATCATAAATTTCTGGTAAATTTGTAAACAACGGTTTTACAGCATCTATTTTGCTTTACCATCTTGTTTTGGACAATGGTTTTGAGGTTAGATTTTTTTTATGATATATTTTTTTAAATCATTAAATTAAAATTTCAATATATGGCGCTGGCATTTCATCCGGCGCCCCTATTGCCTTGGCGCCTGTGTGAGCCGCACACTTCGCACACAGGGGCGGCGCGGCCCTGCGTCCAGGTAATTCGTCTCGCGTGATAACGTCACACCTCACCTCATTTGAGGTGGAACACCTCATTTTGAAATTTGAGGGGCTCAGAGAAACTCATTTTAAAGTCGTGTTCTACTCAACACTATGACGAACTAACGTGCGACCCCATGATTCCTTTGATACGTACTCGAAAAACCGACAACTTCGCCAACCCCGGCCAACGTCCGCCAATCTGCGCCATAGCCCCCTGTATACACTGGACCAATCTCACATTGGGCCAATCTCAGCCAATGTGTATAGGGCCCTTGAACATTTGCTTGCGTACCTACCATAGAAAAAAGACAATATAGTACCTACATCAATTGTCTATGGTCAGCTCATGGCGCGCGTTTTAAGATGGCATCATTAAAACGCTGTATCTGTTTTCTGTTTTATCTGTGGCGCGTCAATTTTGTTTCTTGTCGTTCTGGTTGTTGGCGTCGGTATTTGCTGAAATTTTCTGATTCTTTCATAACGCATAATTAAGTCTGTAAAAATGGGAAAACGCGACCGCAAAGATAGCAGTGATAGTGACGCGAGTACTGAAGAATACGTTGTAGAAAAGGTTCTGAACAAACGGATTGTCAAAGGAAAGGTAAATTTGCACATTTTCCACCGCTTCGCCGAGTTGTGAGCTTTTGTTTTTTTAATGCATCACAAAATTTTAATGTCAAAACTCACAATAGTGGCATTAATTTATTTACATGCCTATTTTCGAACAAGTCGACCTAATTCGTGGCCCTTTTTCATGTTTGTATATAGGTACAGTACCTTCTAAAATGGAAAGGTTACAAGGAGGAAGAGAGTACCTGGGAACCGGAGGAAAATTTAGACTGCGAGGGACTCATTAAAGTATATGAAGATTCTAAGAAAGAAAAGTCGGACTCGGTGAGCTTGTTGGTTTATATTACAAGACGTAATATCGGCTTTCAACTGCATTTTGATGGCAGGATTTGATGTCGTAGTTGAGAGTTAATTTTCATAAAATGGAACATTTTAATATATAACCTTAATATAATTGCCTGATAACATAACATCAATTGAATTTGACAAATATTACAATCAACACATTTGTGCTGACCTTGAAGTTTAGGTGTTTTTGCTGAAACCTATATCAGATTTAATTTTATAAATAAATGAGATTTATTGCTTCACAATAATGATGCACTCCTTGGAGAGTAGAGTAGAGTAGAGAAATTTCATGGTGAAGAATAGTTCTAGGGATAATTATTATTTCTTAGCTCTGGTTGTTTGATCAGTAAGAAGAGTGATAGTTTACCTGGTCTAGGCCCAAGATGTACAGTGGCGGGTATGCAAATAGGGATGCTAATATAAAAAGTACAGAATCATCAATTTCACAATATATGTATATATAAGTACAGTTGCCCGCAAACTTCTTGAAATTCTTTGACGTAGTGGGGGAATGTGCAGAAGACAAAATTTGGGTCTCGTTGGTGGAATGGTACATGCGCAAACTTCTCACTACGCCGTAAAATTTCAAGATGTTTGCCGGCTACTGTACCTAATATTTTTTAGTAATACAACAATGGATATTGAATAAAACAACTTTAATTTTCAATCTATTTATTTAAATAATAATTTTAAAATACATATTTTTTTACAATGACCTTTATTTAACCGTTTAAGTGCTAATCAGCGCGGCTAAATCCAAGATAATGGTCCCATTGCATATACAACGAAAATGAGTATTTCACTATATTATTGAATGTGTAAATGTAAGAATGTAAGATAATTTACGTTTAAATAGTAAGTATTAAATAAGATATTACACTTTAAAGTTCCGAAAAATGCACTGCATATTTTGACATTTCATAGGCAATATATGACGTTAAGTTAGGTTATTGGGTTTGGTTAGGTTAGGTTATTAGGTTTGGTTTGTTTAATTTAGATTACGATTATTTTAGTTAGATTAAATTAACAAGACGTTAAATTATATAGTGAAATACTTATTTTCATTGTATGAACAACGGGACCATCATCTTGGATTATTCCGTTTGTGTGCAGCTATGATTTTTTCCTATTGTACCAATAGAAATTAAAGAAAATGGCTCAGCACTAAAACAGTTAAGAAGAGCATTTGAATAGGGACACTTCAATATTTTCACTTTAAAAACCTTAAGTAATGCCTATTCCAATTTCTTAGTCAATATTTAGTAGGGTGCCCTTTTACCTTTAAAACTCCTTTTTTCTTGGCGTTTCACTCCTATGGGGTAATAGAATTGAATCATCCACACAGAATAATGTTTATCCTAAAACGAATTGTTTCCAATTAAAATTTCTAAAATAAAAGAGAAAAAAGAAACGCAACCATCACACCTTTAAAACTGATGCACATCTTGTAGACATGGATTCTATTAGCTCCTGGCATCTTTTTACCGGAATATTGATCCATATATTTTCATTTTTTTTCCATATTTATATTTTCAAATAATTCATTTAAATTACTGCTATTCTTTTTCGTAATTCTAATTTTATGTCATTCCATAAATTCTCAATAGGGTTGAGATCTGGACTGCACGACAGCCAATCAATCATAATCACTTTATTGCCGCACATGCAGTATGTTTCGGGTCATTGTCTTGCTGAAATTTCCTAATTACTGGTAAATTTTCTTTTGCATACGGTAACATAACATAACACGTGTACATGCTGATTCATGATATCGCTTATTTGATGGATTGGTTCTACTCCATGCCACGACATACTACCCCACACCATTGTAATACTACCCGCACCTTTGACCATCTTGATTGTATATTGTAGATTACATTCCTTGCACTTCAATCTTCGCACGTATCTTCTCCCATCAGATCCAATACGATTGAACTTCGATTCGTCGCTAAACAGAACATGCTTCCACTGGTTAATACTTCATTGAACATGGTTTTGAGCAAATCGGACTCGCTTCTGTCTATTGACTTTGTTTATTAACAGCTGTCTCCTGGCAATTCTCTCATGAAGACCAGCTTCTCGAAGTCTTCTTCAAACCGTCCGCTCATTGAAGGAGATATCTTTATGAGTAGAAATCTCCTTTTTAATTTTTACAGTCGTCTTAAGGGGGTCATTCTTCGAGATCCGAACCATTACTCTTGTCATCTTGTGAAGTTGTCTTCCTTTTGTTGTTTAGTGATGATATTTTCACAGTTTTTTTGAGTTTTATGGGATTAAACACCATATTTCGTGAAATTTTCATGTGGTTTGCAATTTGTCTTATGCTCCAATCTTCGTCTCGTAATGACATTATTAATTTCTAATTTTTTTAGTGCTAAAATCACAATGTTTATTTCTACCCATTGTATGCACCATTATAATTTTTTCATTTCTAAAATAGTTAACAAAAAACAGAATTCAAAACTTTAAAGTAGAAAACACAACAGCTGCAAAAATATGACTGAAAACAAGTGTCCCTATTAATTTGCTTCCCAACTACATTCTACATTCCATGTATCTAACTAAACAATGGTGGGTCATGACATACCTTTTCCTATTCTATGTCTATTATTATTTTAAAATGGAGATAAAACTAACTGCTTCATGCTTCTGGGTTAAATTTCTTAGAAAAGTACGACTGTATATTATTAATTTTGGCATTGTTGAGAGTATTGCAAATAGTATGTAAGTATCCCTATTTGCTTTCTCGCCACTGTATATACGTCGGAGACCTGAATGCACATCTTGGGCACGGATCGGTTTAAGAAAAAAACATAGATTTTTGCGTTTTCCTTTAATCTAAATACCCATTTTCGTAAAAATCTATGTTTTTTTGCTTAATTATTACTCTACTACTTACAAAGCAACCGGCCCTTACTGTCACTATCTAATTTTGAAATCTCGAATTGAAGATTTGCTCACTAGTAAGCTCTTTTCTCTTAGTGCCGGTTGTTTGATCATTGGTAAAGGTTAACAGTTAAACAAAAATAAAAGATTTTTACAAAAATGGGTTGTTTGATTGGTGGAAAACTCAAAAATCTAAGCTTTTTTTTTTAACCTGTTTTAATCTGTCGTGTATACACAACAGTGCATTGCACGTAGCAGAAACCCATCAAGTATGCACAACTTGGGCCCGGAACGGGTTAATTATTAATCCTATTTCTGATCAAGTAACCGGTACTTAAGGTCGGTTATTTGACCAGGAATAGGATCGTCAGTAATGAATAGTTAACTAAAAACCATAGATTTTTATAATAATGGGTTGGTGGAAATCTATGCTTTTTTTAAACTGTTACTCCTGATCAAACAATCGGCCCTTTAGAGTACAAATGGCTGGTGGGAAAAGTATATCTGTATTTATTTAGGCATAATTTTTTATTTTCTTTGGATTCTTCCATAAAATCTTCATAATTCAACCTATCCTCAGTCACTCACTACTTTATTTTGGAATATTTTGATCAGTAGTAATAAGTTAATTAAAAAATATAGATTTTAGCATCTTCCACCAATTAAAAAACCCATTTAAAAAAAAATCTAAGTGTTGCTTAACATTTACTACTGATTAAACAACCAGCCCTTGATGTCACATCTGATTTGCATATTGTGTATTAATTTTATTTTTTTATGTGAGTCTTGTTAAGGCAATCATCCAGCAATGTGAGCAAATTACACAATTTTTTCTCATATATCTTTATATTATTTTAAAATTTATTCATCAGGTTTCAAATAAAAATTTAGAAATTCATAAACATAGTTCATCAGTTTAACTTCTGAGACGCTCAATTGTCATAAATTGTGTATTTATGACAGTGAAATCCATTCAAATAATATAAATTATAATTACTCCAAAAATGTTAAGTTAATTTACCTAAATGTTTCAACCAATTATAAAAATCATTTTGATGACCGCTTAAGCAGGTATACAATTTATTTAAGATTATTTTAATTTCAGTCCAGTAAACCCAAGACAGATTCAAAGACTGAGGAAAAAAAAACTGAAAAAAAGAAGAAAGCTGACTCAGGCGATGAAGGAAAATCTAGAAAACGGAAAGTCAGTGAATCTTCATCTGGGGATGATGATAAGCGAAAAGATAAAAAGGAAAAAACTTCAGAGAAGAAGAAATCTCAGTCAACCAGTGACAAGAAACAAGGTTTTGCCAGAGGGTTGAAGGCTGAAAAGATAATAGGTAGGAGACATTTTTATGTTTTAAATTAGGGGAGCTGAAAAATATACTCAAAATTATTTATTTATAAAAACATTAAAAATTAATCTACAAAATAATTTCCATTATTTACGAATCAAAATTTGTAAAAAATACTCACAAACTAGGTATGCACAACATCAGTAATAATGAGAAAACAAGCACGTTTTAAACATCGCTCCACACAATGTATTTAAAAAACACGTAATGAAGTGCGTTCTATAAAAAAATTGTATTAAAATATAAAAATTACCGTGAAGCTGTATTTTTTATAAAATATATTGATGCACGACCCTTGTAACATTATTACGATATAACATATGTGCATAGCGAAAGCTGATTTGACTGAATGGCTTTGGTGTCAGATTCAAACTGAGGGTAAAACACAAGATGCGGAGGCCAAAATGGAAATAGGTACATGTGTTACAATGTTTTGAACTGATTTCTTTTGTCATCGCATTGTTAATTTGCCTTTTTGTTTAATAAAATTTTTGTAAACATCTGTGTAATGTACACATAAATATATGAATAAACAAATATATGAATATAAATATGTATTAATAAAGTTTTGAAAATGTTGCTTTTACATTTTTAATTTTGTTGGTATAAACATGATTCAGTGTGTTTATTTTTGCAATATTTGTCAGGTGCATCCGATGCCAGCGGACAGCTGATGTTCCTCATCAAGTGGGCTGATAGTGATGAGGCAGAGCTAGTGCCGGCCAAGGTCGCCAATGTTAAATGTCCACAGCAAGTTATAGCATTCTACGAGGAAAGGCTCACATGGCATGCCCCAACAGAGCAAGCCTAAATACCGTTGTCATTTCTTTTGAGGCATGTGTAAGTTTAAAGTATGCAATATAATTTGTCTAGGTTGGTGGTGGCTCACACAGAACAAATTAAAACTTTCTTAGAAAATACCTTTTTATATTTGTTATATTTTAATTTTTGAATTGTGTAGAATGAGTTGCACTGTCATTACTGGAATCAATGCTATCTGTAAGCTCACTTATTTCTTTTTGTGCGACATACGGACATAGAAAGAACCTATCCAGTGACACTTGCTTTTGTCTCCTTATGAGGGTTTTACAAAAATGTATCATTGCATTTTTGTTAAAGAGATTCATTGCATGCACTGCTGCAGCTTTTTTATAAAATTTTGCCCTGTGTCCCACACACGAGGGAAGAACCATCGGGTCAGTTGTAATCATGTGACCCTTGGCAGGCAAAGAGTGTACTCATATATAGACGTACCACTATAACTTGGCGTGCGGAGGAGGGCGTCCCTGTTACGTAACAGAAGTTGTCAGGGTGTAAATTTATTACACAATACAAAATGTACAGAATGTCCGGTGACGTATTAAATACAGAAATTTGGTCGGGCAGCATTAAAGAAACCATGCAGTAATGGCGGCCGTTCTATCTGTCATTATTTATATCGTAATATCGGTCCATTATTTGTTTTTTCAGCTTCGCAAAACTTTAATACTTCATTGGCAATTGTTCTTGCACCATCCCGGACTGTTTAGGATGTTTTGGACATAATAATTCAGTGTATACTGGTAATCAAGATGTCACAGCTCCCGACCAAATATAAAATTGAACTAAAATGACAGGACGAGGGGTTACCACCGGGTGCGGGCGGGGCGGGTTTTAGTTCCAAATTCGCCGTACGCCAAGTTACGTTGGGCAAGCAATAGCAAGACCGCGTTCATTTATTGAGTCAAATTTTATTAAACTTGCTCGTCTTTCAAAACACACGCGCAATCCAATCCTCTTACATTGTGAATACGGGCATGGATATGAGTTTTACAAGATAATAAGATTTTTTCTTTTCAGGTTCCTGATACTGACATGGTCTCATTGGATTCTAGTTGTTATACGAAAGTGATTCTAGTTGTATGATCGTCAGATCAAAATTAATGCTCCCAACTAAGTCCTGACAATTTTTTTTAAATATATTCAAATTCTGCGCAAAGATTGTTGCTAGTAGGTTTTCTATACTATTCAGATTTTTTTTCTATTTTGATAGAAGATTTTGCATGCATATGTTATGTGCAAACAGTTAATTTTTTTTGCATCTTTAACCTTTTGAGGAGTATTTGTTTCAGGTGACTGATAAAACTAAAATAAAGGTAAAAAGATAAAATCAGATTAATTAGGAGCATTATTTTTGAGGTGATGTAATATTACCCCCAATAAGAACATTGGCATTGTAAAGATGGAATCTCCTAATAATATGTTTGTTATGTTTTCACTATTTTATTGATTACATCTCAAACAAGTTGTCTTTCAATATTAATTGTACTTTTGATAACCTGACGTGATTGGTGACAATACACCTCTTTTATCATTGTCGCTTCTCACCCTGTTTGACCCTCTGATGTAGGTTTAATTTCGTGATTGGTGTAATTTAATTAGATCTTTCACTGAAACAAAATATTGGTCAGTCCACATTTACAGGGATGTGTTCACTAGAAGTGACTGATAATTGTGAAAAATGATTTTTTAAATTTTTTTTTTATCATAATATTGTACAACCTCTTCAATTCGATCCCATTTCTCAATTATTTTTTTGGGAAAAATACTAAAGACATATTAAAAAATCCCAGTAACTCATAATTCTGAAACCAACACGTTTTTATATTATTACTATCACCTAATTCAAATTTTAAACATGTCCGTGGCAGGGTGCAGCATAATAAAGAGTGGTTATGTAGCTATAAGCTTAAGAACATATTTATTTCTAATTTGTTTTCTACTTAAATTTACCGATTCAAATTTTTAGTCCCATTTGTATAAAACCTCTATTGTTTTTAAAAATTAATTAATTTTTATAAATACAATCATAGTTTATTTGCTAAAACTGTCCCAATAGACAAAATTATGTCATGTTTTCTGACATGTGATTTCTTCTCTTAAATTAGTATTGCAAATTTTGTAATGTTTTTGTGAATGCTGAACTGCGGGGCTATGAGTAATTTGGAAATATTTTTTCCTCAGTTCTCTGATTCGATTTAACGAGGTTCTATTTTAATCATCTTCGTGGATTTATAATTTGCCAATAAACTTGTCTTGGGGCATAGTATTTCTAGTATGACGAAGAGTTGTGTAAAATTTTGCATATTATATGTAATGGTCAAACAAAGATGGATGCTCGTTTTGATTTATATAAAGTGGCATTCCCTTAAGTATTTAAGGATATGGAATATTATGTATGACAAAGATTGCACAATTCAGAGAATGCAATTGTTGCATGATTCTGTTGGTGAAATAGGAAGGTGGATTAATATTTTTTGTATCATTAATTTTAAGTGTATAAAATAAATACAATAAGTTTGTATTGTCAATAAAAATGTTTCATTTATTCCATCAAAAAATGAATGCACATATTGGAAACATTTCCATATTTCCCCTGAGAAAAGGTTTTAAATTCAGGGGAATATTGTTAAGATATAGAAATTTCTCACATAATTAATATTTTCATTGCAGTAAAACTCCGTTAATTCGAACCTTGATAATTCGAAATTCAGCATAATTCAATAATTAAAACCCAAAAGTCCCCATTCCAAAATATTAATTTCATAGTGGATTAAGGCTAGATATCTATTTTCCAAATGTCGAAGTATGGTGTCATGCTGTTTCAAGATGAGAATGAGACGTCAACAAATCTAATATCGGATAAACATTGCACTAACGTGTATATTTACATATTAGTTGCAAGACAGGAAAGTTGAGACAGAAGTAAGAGAAAAAGAGAACTGTATGGAGTGCCGACGTTAAAATATACACAGAAACACCCGAGAGCAGTTTGTGCTCATGTGTAAAAGAAATAATCAGCCACGTACATGTCCGGATCTCACCGCTGCCAACGGCATCCTGATTTATAACGTCATTTATTGGCACATTTCATACTTTGGAATTTTTATTTTTAAATAATATATAACGTGTTTTTAATAAAAAAACTAACTTAGTCAGTGAATTATTCCTCAAAATATGTGAGTAAATAGAATATACTGTTCAAAATCATCTCTTTATATGAATAAAAAGCTTTTTAAAATCACATTGTAAAAGCACATTATCCCAAAGCCTGTTTTAAGAGTGATATATTTTTCTTTGGTAGAATCAATATTAAGGTATGGTATAAGATCTTCGGGCCTTTCCACCAATTCAAATATTAAGCTGATACAAAATCTACAAACTGCTATCATAAAAAGAATAATAAATCCACAGGTTTTTGAGCAAAGACAAAATACTAAACTAGTATATTCATCTGTAAATATTTTGACAATTCTTGGACTAGTTATATTTCTGCTGATAAAAGAAAATCACGAAAATGAAAGTTATAAAAAAGTAGTTGATCATGGCAAAAACATAAGATGCACTTCAAATCGAATATTAACAATACCAAGAATAACAAACAAATATGGTCTGAGAACACTTGAATATCGAGTTCCAATGTTCTTGAACAAAATACAAAGTACCTTTCCCTCAGGCTTAAAAACTCCTAAGTCAATGTCAGAACTTAAAAAGTGGTTAATAGAAAACGACATTAGTTATTTATGAACTATATTAAGTGTTTTATTATGATAATGACTTTGAATAATTAGTGATGTTTATATTTATATATATTTCTCTTTCTTTTTCCTTAATTTTTGCTATTTATATTTTTAATTTGCTATTTTCTTTATTTATTGCTCTTTTCTTAATTTGCTTAAAATTTTTAACTTTGTACTGAAAATTTCTTTTATGTTGTTTTTTGTACTTAATTGTTTTCGTTTTTTATCTCTTATATGGTTTATAAAGTGAATAATATTTTGTAATAGTGTAACTTAGAATTGTAAAAATGAACCTATAAACGTCTTTTTAGTCGTTTTGTGGGACTAAATATTATAAAATGTAAAGAAAATAAATAGAAAAAAAAAAAAAACAGAAAATCTAAAAATTGGTTGCAAAATTTAATATAACTTTGTTAATATGTATTTAACATTTAACAGTTTAATCATCATAATGTTAGTTTAAACTCATAAGAAAACATATTCTGCGTACATATAAATATTCAGAATCTATTGATTTTGAACTGAAAGCTAATAATATACAGTCGAATTTGGTTATAACGAACGCGACAGGACTGACTAAATTTGCTCTTTATAGCCGGGACTTCTCATATCCGGGATAGATAATTTCGTGCATAGTTTTTTAAACTAATAATTGGACTATTCTTCATTTAATGTCATTGGCAGAGATGACACATAATATGGGAGTTTTACCTACCATTAAAACTCTTATTATGTTGCCTCCGTTATCCAGAATATACATGTAAGATAGCATCTCCTTTCCGGCCCGCGTCGTCTTCGTGCGTAAGTACCCTTCTTACCCTTTTCTCCCTTTATTGGTAGCCCTGTTTCCGTTTCTTTTATTACCACACCAGGCAGACGGAAGCCATTTTGGTTCAATTAGCTCTCACCAGGCAGAGCTTAAGTATATTCTGGATAACGGAGGCAACATAATAAGAGTTTTAATGGTAGGTAAAACTCCCATATTATGTAGTGCTGTCCGTTATCCAGAATATACATATGAGAAGTGTTATCGCCTGGTGGTAGTTCCATGTCAATTGTGATCAATTTACAGGGTTAAAGAGGGCTGCTAAGGAAATGGAACTTTTTATCGGAACTAAAGGGCGGTCTATCTCTTTCCTATAAAACTTTGAGAAGGTATTTTCGCATTGCCAATTGCCTCTCTTCAAAATATCTTGTACAGGATAGTTCTCAATCCAACTTAGTGATGTTACTGTGGATCTAGCACTGCCAGCTGGGGCATTTATTCCTGCATCTTTTAGGACAGATCTAACCCACCCTGCAATCACTGCCGATGATGCTGGTCTTGCCGGGCCACAAGTAAATATGAAGAGGTTTTAGCTGTTACCTGCTTCTATTCTATGCTTTTTTGATAGTTCACAGACTTGTTTCACCCAGTATACTGGATCCAGTGCTACCTTTGGTGATCTGGAGAGATTCCAACCTGACTGTCTGTGTGACTTAGAGTCAGTTTTCGATCCAAAAGCTGGCCAAAGCGTAATGTGGTTCCTTGTTTCTACCAAATGACTTTGGGAACATCTTAAAAGAGTCGGGTCATGGACTCTCCGATCTGAAGCTAGTAGAAGTATGGTAGCACAGCGTCTTGAGGCTTCAAATAATGTAATTGGCTTTGGAAGATTGTCCATTAGCCAGGTGCTCACTATCCGAGGGTCCCAGATGGGGGGTTTTGGGGACTTGATGGATGTGTTTGCAATCCCTTTCATCACTTGCTTCACAAGTGCTTGACTGCTTATGATTTCTCTGTTAGCTGGATTACAAGACGTAGAGATTGCTGACTTATGAAGGGCAATTGTACTAGGAGCTAGTCCCTCTACAATTTTTAGGTGTGCTAGGAAACGAACAAGTTGTGCCCCTGAAGGATTTTTGGGATCGACTTCTTTTGTTGCTGTCCAGGCACTCCATTTTTTCCACGCCTGTCTTCTAGTGTTCAAGGTAGATTTTCTCCAGCTTGCCAGCAGAAATTTCTCTCTGGAGACCAGTCATTCATGGATTCTTCCCACCCCCACAGCCATATGTCGAGATGCATGTCCCGAATCCTGGGAGGGTGACTGCCTGTCGATGTGCTCGGGAGGTCCAGTACCTCTCAAATTGAATTGCCGGCTTTAAATTTTGCTATGGGATTTTTTTGGCACCAACTAGACCATATGAACTTGAAAAAATGTGTTTCTAGCAGGACTTGCCATACAACTCGAGCCTCAATTGGTTCACTTTACGAACAATTTTTTGTTTGCATAATTTCACCAATTGTAGACTTCAATTGGCTAGCAAGATTTTGCGATATAAACCCATGCAGACTATTTTGTGGGAATATAGGCAGCAATCTACAAACAGTTGACAACCTCAAAAATGAAATAATATGACATTTTATCAATGAAGTCAATGAGAGGGAGATTGTGTGAATTTTAACCAAAAATTTTGTGAAAGATTTACATCCAAAGCGAGGTGGTCATTTGTCTGATATAATTTTTCATATTCAATCAGAGAGTGCATTTTAACCCATTAACCTTCCAGCGGGTGCGCGGCCGTAAAATTGACGACGATTCGACTGCCCCAATGAACGAGGCAGTAACTCAATATTTTAGGTATTTGAGTTAGTACCATTTTTAGATTTAGGCCATGATTGCCTACCTACAGTAAAGACAGCAGTATCTCAAATGCAATATTTAACAGATAAAAATATGAATTTAACAAAAGTAGTAAATCAGTTAACCATTTTTCTTACATGTAGTAACGAAATAACTTAAGTTACTGTTATAATAAAATATCTCAATTACTAGTAAGATCGTCTTATTATTACCTATACACACAAAAAAAATGTTGAGAAGATTCAAAGCAGAATTAGAAATCCGGTTCGAAACTTAAAAGTGTCCCCCTGGAAAATCGATTTATTTGAGTTACTGCCTCGTTCGTTGGGGCAGTCGAATTGCACCTTATCGCTTCTTCCATCCACTTTTACCACTTAGTCGCAAGCATCGAGCTCCGAGCTATTCGAGGGTCAGTGTTTCTCTAAACTACAGACGAACCGGGTTTACTTAGAAGTTTTTGTTATTCATTGATATTTGGAAATTTCCGTTGGGGATAAATTTTACAACACGCGCCTTAAAGTGTAAGTATATTAAATAAAGTACTTTTTTCTATTTATTTTTCATTTATATCGTTTCTTTTATAGCAAAATGTATTTTTTTATTTAAGACGTGTTTCATTATGGAGATGATGAGACAAGATGATGAAACCTACTTTCCCTCGAGTGACAGTGAGTTTTCGGAAGAAGAAATCCTTTACATGCAAAAAACATTCTGCAGTTGAGGTGGTTTGCAACGATTGTAGGGATGAGAATTAATCAATATCAATATATATATATATATATATAAAAAGAAACCCGTGTTTCCCTATCCGCCAAGTTTTCTTCACAACCAGATACTACCACCCCTTGGTGGTTATGGTGGTGGATAGCCCTTGGTGTCCCATTAAAAATATGTGAGTTTGGTGGGGGTGGCTGAGCGTGGGTGGGAGTGGGGGACGAAAGTGTGCATTCTAGAACATTGTTTTGTTATGGGAAGGCTGCAAATACTTCAGATTGTTCCAGAATGGGCCCGCCGACTGTGTCGGTAAGTCTAGAAGGTTCCGGAAAAATCCGCTCTAGAAAGTTCTGGAAAGAGAACTTTCTAGAAAACTTCCAAAAGTTCTATAAGATTCCAAACTAAGTGGCGAAGTGTGCCGGTGAGTCAAGAATGTTTCAGAATGTCCAGTAAAGCTCTAGAAAGTTCTGGAAGGGGAGTGTTCTAGAAAATTCTATAAGGCTCCAAATTAAGAGGTGAGTCGAGAAGGTTCCAGAACGTTTGATAGAGGTCTATAAAATTCTGGTGGCGGAGTGTGTCTGTGATTCTATAAGGTTCCAGACTGTTCGATAAAGTTCAAGAATGTTCTGGATGGAGAACGTTCTAGAAGATTCAGGAAAGTTCCAAACAGTGTGGCGGAGTGTGTTTGTGAGTCTAGAAGGTTCCAGAATGTTCAATAAAGCTCTAGAATGTTCTGGAAGAAGAACGTTCTAGAAAATTATTAAAAATTCTATAACGTTCCTAAGTGAGTAGCGGAATGTGTCAATGTGTCCATGAAGGTTTTCGAATGCTTTACAAGTTTCTGAAAGCAGAAAGTTCAAGAACAATCTATAAGGTTCCAAACTGAATGGCGGAGTGTGCCGGTGAGTCTAGATGATTCTAGAATGTTCGATAATGCTTTAGAAAATTCTGGAAGGAAAAGGTTCTAGAAGATTCCCGAAAGTTCTATAAGGTCACAAACTGAGTGGCAAGGTGTGTCAGTGAGTCTACAACAGAAAGTTCATGATGTTTCTTGAATGCTTTAGAAGGTTCTGGAAAAAAACGTTCGAGGAGGTTCTATGAGGTTCCAACTGACTGGCGGAGTGTGTCGGTGAGTCTATAGGATTACAGAACGTTCGATAAAGCTATAGAAAGTTCTGGAAAGAGAACATTCTAGAATATTCCCAAAAATCTTTAAGGTTCTAAATTGAGTGCGGAGTGTGTCAGTGAGACTAGAAGATTCCAGAACGTTTAATAAAGCTCTAGAAAGTTTTGAAGGAAGAAAGTTCTGGAAGGAGAACGTTCTAGAAGATTAACGAAAGTTCTATAAGGTTCCAGAATGTTTGATAAAGTTCTAGAATGTTCTAGAAGGAGAACGTTGTAGAACATTCTTTATTCTTCTAAAGAATGTTCTCTTACGTTCCAAACAGTGTGGCGGAGAGTGACTTGAGTCTAGAAGGTTCCAGAACGTTCATGAAGGTTCTGGAATGCTTTAGAAGATTCTAGAAAGACAAAGTTCTAAAAGGTTCCAAAGAGTCGCGGAGTGTTTCGGTGAACCTAGAATGTTCTAAAACGTTCAATTGAGTTCTCGAATGTTCTGGAAGGAAAACGCTGTAGAAGATTCCCGAACGATCTCTAACGTTCCAAACAGTGTGGCGGAGTGTGTCTGTGAGTCTAGAAGGTTCCAGAATGTTCGGTAAAGCTCTTAAAAATTTTGGATGGAGAACGTTCTAGAAGATTCCTAAAAGTTCTATAAGGTTCCAAAATGAGTGGCGGAGTATGTCGGTGAGTCTACAAGGTTCCAGAATGTTCATTAAGGTTCTCAAATGCTATAGAAGGTTCTGAAGGATATGTTTCTGAAGGAGATCTCAAATTCTTTGGAAGGTTGGAAGGAGAAAGTTTAAAAAGGTTTTATAAGGTTCCAAACCGAGTGGCTGAGTTCATCGGTGAGTCTAGAAGTTTCCAGAAGATTAAGAGAAGGTTCCAGAATGCTCTAGAAGGTTCTGGATGGAGAAAGTTTCAGAAAGTTCTATAAGGTTCCAAACTGAGTTGCAGAATGTGTCAGCGAGTTTTAAAGATTCCGGAAAGTTCTAGAGGGTTCGAAAAAGTTCTAGAAGGAGAAAGTTCTACAAGCTATCAGAAAGATCTATAAGGTTCCAAACTGAGTGGGGGAGTACGTCGGTGGTTCTAGAGGTTCCAGAAAGAATTATAATGCTTTAGAAGGTTCTGGAAAGGGAAAGTTCTAGAAGATTCCAGGAAATTCTATAAGATTTCAGAATGCTCTAGAAAGTTTTGGAAAGTTCTCTCTAAAGTGTTATGATTATGCGCTAAAATATCTGATGATATTTTGGCAAAGCGAAGGCGGTCCAGCAAGGTAATCGATATCACAGGTGCCGAAACCAGCAAAAAAGAGACGTCAACACAATTCTATGTTTACCGAATTATGGTCCCGAGCGAAGCCGGGCCAACCAGCTAGTACATAATAAATATTGATTCAGTTTTGTCATTTTCTTACGTGATTTTTTCGATGAAATATCACTCATCATTTTCCGGAATATGTCACTAACATCTTCACAAACCATATCACATTTATTGGCTCAAATTTTTCATCATGCGATGAACTGTCATTAATGCTTTTACATAAAAAGATTAAACATTTAATTCTTTTTGTTTTCCCAACACATTTTTAAAGAATAATTTTTAAAAACTTGCTCATGTTCAGAATACTAAAGAATATGAACAAAAATTGTATAAGGATAAAAATATTCTCAG
Organism: Agrypnia vestita; assembly: GCA_016648135.1. Classification (NCBI taxonomy): domain Eukaryota; kingdom Metazoa; phylum Arthropoda; class Insecta; order Trichoptera; family Phryganeidae; genus Agrypnia; species Agrypnia vestita. Next base: position 79,271 of record JADDOH010001191.1, read on the forward strand.
GTTTTCACGGCCGTTCAAAATCTTATGTGTATAGTTTCTGGGATATTCTGCCATGTATATGTGACATATCTGGCTGACGTTTTGGATCCCATTGCAGGATTTATCAGCCCTGATGATGGACTCTGCAATGGGATCCGAAACGCCCGCCAGAGAGGTCACATATACATCCCAGAAAACTATTCACAAAAGATTGCATAAGGATGCTTCTATAAAACAATCGGCTATCATCAATTGGTGTCTGCAATTTGCTATCGGCTGTACTGATCACTGCGCGGCTGATAATGGGTATTGTGCCACTTTAAGTGTCTGCAATTAGCTATGGCCCTTGACTGCTGCTTTTCATACGATATGGTTATTTTTTGAAACTGGTGGCAAAACCACACACTGCATTCTGTATTTTTGAAGCAATCATAATATGTATAGATGATATGTTACCGTGTATGCGTTCGAGTTTGACACATTTCCAGACAACAGGTATATTCTAAATTAAATGTCAAAAATATAATTGCCTGCAGAAAAAATAAAATTGACATGAAAATAAGATTTTCAATGTATCTCGCCTTAAAGTGACTCGAATGTTAAATAATGTACATATATATAATATTTCTACACATAAATAATATCTAAATGCATTTTAAAATAATCTTTACATCTCATTTCTTAAAAAAATGTCAATTTGGTTAATTCTTGAAGCTGTTAATGGATAAACAACGCATTACTAGATGCGCTTAAGCTCAATCATGATATAGATACCACTACATATATGGAAGCCAAATGTCGGGACCGGATTGCAAAAAGTCATACTCTGAATTTCACAATGCAATGTTCATAAATATATGAACAAACAAAAAGCAGGCTGGAAAGATTTGTATTTATTTATTTCTATTGATAACGCGTTATATAATAATTTTTTATTAATTAAAAAACAATGAAGTTTCTGTAAGTGAGATTCATAGTTTTTAAATCATAAAATATTTGTTTTATTTTAAATTTAAATCTGGCCATGGGCCAATTTCGATCTCACTTCGTCTTTTCGGATCAGTTTGCTCTGATTTGTGTTTCAAGTCTGACGCATATTATGGAAGGTGAAGCTAGCAGAAAAAACTTTACAGGTAGATTCCTGCCTACATATTAGGTCGAAAATGTTCAAGAAACCTCGGCATAATATTAATAGTTATGGAGATATGCAATATCAGTTTGCATTTTTTTCAATATTTCTGCCTATTTTTTGTAAAAAGTTGAACTATTATTACAGCAACTTATATCAATTATGAAAAATTAATTCGTTTCAATACAACACAAATAAAATGATAAAAAACCTTGTAAAAAAAATCTATTTTAAATTTTTCTCTACAAGATTCTGCTTCAGCTCAATGGCAATGGCTGGAAGCCGAAGATTGGCCCTCTGAAAGCCCAGATTTAAATCCGTTGGACTATAAATTGTGGAAAGTATTGGAGAACATGGCCTGTAGCAGATGACATCCAAATTTGTAGAGTTTAATGCAATCGTTAAGCAGTGGCAAATTTTCCGATGGATGTCATGCATGCTGCCATTGACGATTGGTCGTCACGTTTAAAGGCCTGTGTGAAGGTGAAGGGAGCAAATTGTTATTTTTGTTTAATATGACATATATGTAGGTAAGTGTGACAATATAAAAAAATGTAACGAAGTTTTTTTTATTATAATCCAAAAACTTTGTAATAGTATTTATGGCAGGACGATTTACATATCTTAGTTATTATAGTTTTTTTATTATAATCCAAAAACTTTGTAATAGTATTTATGGCAGGACGATTTACATATCTTAGTTATTATAGTACAGTGTAGCTAAAAATATAATGATATATTTTGCCACATAAATGTATGTCATTGTATTACAATCTCAACTGATCTATTGAATATGTAGGATAATCCTTCTAAAGCATAGAATAAGCTAAACAGCGAGAGAACAAAAATAAAATGACTATTAGTGAAAACCAATAATTGGCTTTTGTGTTTCCCATTCTTTGTTTTTACTCAAATATTGTTAGCTGTTGGTTTTCCGAATCAATACAAATAAATAAAATGTTTTTTATGAGGGTAGAATCTTGAACATAAATTAAAAGAACTACTTATTCACTGAAGAACAGAACATGCCCATTATAGTTATAAGGAAATAAAAGGCCGAATTTAGTGGTATAACATATACACATTTATTAATTTTATTATTTATAAATACTTCTCATGCGTCTTATGTGGAAGGGGAATTTGGCCACAATATTACTTCTAAATCAATTTTTTTCCATGAATAGGTAATTTATTTTGAAATGACATGAGAGAAGTAAAATGTTATATGTCTATAGCTCTTAATTGTCACAACATATGTAAGATCATTCCCACACAGGACGAAGAGTATGTTATTTAAATAGATAAAAATGTGTTTCAAAGTATTTTCCTACACTACATATTGATATTTCATGTAAAAATTGTTCCAAAGTTCAGTCCAGTATATTATACATAGCACCAACATAAGTACAGCTGGATTTAGTTTTTTTCTTAACTTCCACATCAATGGTCAGATTAATGAGACCCTGTTAATTATAAATTAAAATTATGTATAAAAAAAACAAAGTCGAACCTCGTTAATCTGAAATTTAAGGGACTTAAAAAAGATTTCAAATTAGAATCCTGTTAATTTGAAATTCAATGAACAAAAAAAATCCCAATACAATAGCGAAATTTGTCAATAATCGTAAACTCATGAAAAAAACCATTAATTTTGTTAAAAATGTCCATATTTTTGTGTATTTCAAGAATTCATTTCAAAAACACAATATTTATAAAGCTAATACAAAGATCGCGACATTTCTATTACTAAAGTATCTGATATTGACATATTATGCTGACCTCACATATGAAATTTTTTTATTTTTAATTTTGTCAAATTTAAAAAAAAATTTCAATTATGTGAACTAAAATGTGTTGATTTACGGCATAAGGGGCTAAAAATTATTTCGAATTATGAATTATCAGGATTAATGTATATATTATGAAAATTATCATTTTAGAACCTGCGAGTTTTAAAGATTTCGAATTATCCAGGTTCAAATTAACGGAGTTTTAGTGTACCATGAAAAGGTGTTAAACCTAATATGCCCGACCTTTTTTTATGCGTGAACAAAATTAGTAAGCCAGAGCTATTTATGCATGCGTCTGTTTCAAGCTCTAACCCATTGTTTGTGTGTAAATTCATGATTCCGGGGATTTTTTCTCAGTTTATGTTCCTAGATATGTAAGCCGTTTTGAAAAACAAACTTTAGACAGTGTGGCAACTGTGATATTGGTTTGAGATTTTTTACAAATTTCAAGACCAATTTACCTGGTAAGACAGGATACAAAGATTTTATTTGATTCATTAAATATCAATAGAAATGTTTAGCTAAATATATGTACACTGTAAGAGTGTCCATTAAAAAATTGTTCAGAAGTCAATGGTCATTAAAATATATTGAAGGCCTGATATATGGGTCATGCATCGTAAGGTTAAGAATTTTTTTTTTTATAAATCAGAAATTGAGCGACATAGTTTCAAAATATATTTTAAACAATACATAGAATATTATTTAATTGAATTAAATTAAGTACAGTGAAACTCGCTTAATAAATTCACTTTTAATAAGTTTTCCCGCTAAATAAGTTTTAATTTCTTCTGCGGTCCTGAAAAAGACCCATACAAATCCCATATTTTTTTTAGGCTTAATACGTTTCCCGCTTATGTTTGTTTCTCGCCTAAGTCGTGAAAATATTTATAGGCGAACTCAATTTATTCATACAAATAAATTTTCATAATACGTTTTTCGGAAGGCGAAATTTTGTTTAACATTCCTAAAAATGAAAAATGGGTGCAATAAAAATTAAGTGGGTTTGGCGGCATCACAAAAGTTCTAGCCCTTTTGTATTTGAATAGGCTAATAAAATAATATTTAATAAATAAATTTATCCGGCGATTATTTACGATAATTTTTTCAAAATCAATCAACGTCGGCGCAAAATAAATTTGCCTAAACGAAACTGTTTTCATTTTGGTTGTATTTCTTCAAGGAAACAATCGGCAATATTAATTATGTAATATCTCCTATTGTTTTTAAGACCGGCGTCACACTAGGTGTATCTTCCGTCGCGTCTTTGACGCCGCAGAACGCTGCTACTACGTGGATCATCAATCGTTCCGCCGCCGCCGACGGAACGCTCGTTTCGACGTCTGTTCGGTTTTACATAAACGTAAAATCGGTGACGTCGTGTCTCGTGTTTTTGATTGCAACGCGCCACATTTGACAGATTGTCCGCACGTGTGTTTGTTCTCCGCGTGGTCCGCCGCGGAATATAGTAGGTATGTGACGGCTAAATTCAGTTGCAGATTTGACGCGACGTCAAAGACGTGACGGAAGAAACGCGTAGTGAGGCGCCGACCTTAATGAGTTACAAAAAACGGATCTAATTTAATTTAGCAATAAAAAATACCACGAATTTTCTTCGCGTCCGGGAAAATATTAAAGTAGTCTGAAATCAAACGTAATTAAAATAAAGAAAATCGTAAAAATAAATCGTAACAAATAAAAGGACGTTACTCAAGGCGGTTTGTTGAATGTACACCTAAATTATGTAGAAATCATCAAAAGGGATAAATTTTTAAAATGAAGTCAAATAGAATATTATATTTACAAATGGTTATTTTTTACAAATGTGCAAACTTTACCAAGCCAGGGAAATTATATACAGGTATTTTTTATAGTTTTGGTGGTTTATATTGTTTTCTGACCCTCAGGTACATAGGTAATATTTTACCAATGTACCTATATATTTACCTAATTCATTTTTTTAAATAAAATGTCCTTAAATTGTCATATTATATAAACGAAAATTTAATTAAAACACAAAATTAGAAAGTGTAAATAATTTATGAAAATATTGAAATCACTGTTAATATGTTTTCACGCCTAATAAGTTTTCATTTGCTAGTCCCTTGAAAAACGTATTAAGAGAGTTTCACTGTAGTTATAACGATCATATTGTACATATGTATTGGGAAACACAAAATATTAAAAATTCAACATACTAATCAATTTAAAGTACATTTAATGAACTAAATTGTTTTTAAATTATAATCGTTTTAAAATTTAGAGTAAATTTATATGCATACAATTTCTCAGTACTCAAATAAAACGTCGCTGTACTCTTGATCTGTGCTTCAATCGTAGCACCCAAAATAATTATATCATAACATAGCCAGTTCTGTGATTTTAAAAACATAATATTTTCTGTTCTTTCTCATAGTTTAACATTGCTAATGACTTAAAAATAATTAATCACACAGGTATTGTAAACTAAAACTAATTAATTAAAATAAGTTTAGCCCATCTATCTGCCTGCAATTTATTTTTAAATATATATTTTTTTAAATTATATTTCTGTCAAAAAAGTTAAAAACTACACTTTTATGGTACCAAATTATAAAATATTGGCAAATATTTTTTTATTGAAAATATACATACAAAAATACATCACAACAAGAACTCACGAAGTAATAATGCTAATGGGTTAATAATAATACAATGTCTGAATAATTCATTTACTCTAAATTATGTATTAAAAAATACTAGAGATGCTTGACAAATAACAAATAAGGCTTAAATAAATATAATGATCTCAGTCTCAGATATTCTTACTGATGTATTTAGTACAGATAAAAACGAAATAAATAGGTAAAATAATAAATGCATCGAATACAGTAAAATAAAAGCAAACAATAGTTTTTGTTCAAACCAGACAGTAAAAATGTTATGTCCATAGAAATGTAATCATGGCAAAATCTTTCAACTACTTATGTGGAGAGTATATTTTGTTGATTTTTATTTAAGAGGAATTAAAAACTAAATGTCAATTCCAATTATTTCATGGTCTTACTAATATAATTACTCATGTGTAACTAATATAATTATTTGATTGTGCGTTTATGTAAGTTATGTCCATAAACATGAAAATGTCAAAATAAAAAATATAGGTACCTATATGTATTATGCTAACAATAATATCTAAGTAAGCATGTAATACTAGGTTATTATGCATGATATATATTTGCATAATGATTAATCATATTATGTAATATTTTTGGTTATTTGAATAATTATAAATAAACATTACTCAGACTATGACAACAAAATAAATTTTAAAAAGTGTGCCATGTACTTTATGTATAAAGGTTTCTACTTTCCCCTTTTCATTACATGTCTATTAGTTTATAATGTTTAATTCCACACCAGGTTTAACAAGAGAGTATTTTTTATCAACATCATCTCTTTTTTTTTTTTAATGTGAAGAGAAAAATTTAATAGGCTAGTGGCACATTTTTCCCATCCATTCAATATGCAAACAAGTTTAGTGGACAGATTAAATAACAGTTTAGTCTCACTTCACGACTAAAAATACATTTTAAAAAGGCTTACAAATAAAATAAATATATGTATCTCCAAGATAAAAAAATGCCAATCAAGAGAAAATTGCAATACCAGTCTACGACCAGCAAAATTGCACATAAATTATATATTAAAACTACAAGTCCTAACTGAAAAAATAAGCAAAAATATAGAAGATTAAAACAACACAAGAAATAAATTAACACTGGTTTGTAATTGTAAAAATGATTTTCCATAAAATTTAACTTACTTCGCACAAAAAAGATCATCTTGAATCCCAGAAAGTAAATGAAAATTCATTACAATTTGACTGAACTTTCAAATGCCTTCTGTTAGTTTCATGGAGTTTTTTTTCCATACCTATACTATATGGTCGAATTAAAAATATACAATGCATTAAAATATTTATATGAAAAAATATTAGAAACAAACGATGATTATGTGAAATATAATATTTAACTAAACATAACAGATAGTTATCGCGTCGTTCTACATCTTAATAAAAAGATTTTGACAAAATTCAAAGATTACTTGAAAATAAGGCAATCAAACCATGGGCGGACGTATGGGCTACCTTCTCTTTAATGTGTAGTATTAAATAAGCGATACAATTGAACAATCATTTACCCACACTAACAATATTGATTGATGAAAGATCTGAAAAAGGACTGAGAGAGGAATTCATGGTACTGGACACATCAGTAAAGAAAATGGGACTATAGATGTACCACTATAACTTGGCGTGTGAGGGAGGGCGTCCCTGTCGCGTAACAGAAGTTGTCAGGGTGTAAATTTATTACACAATACATAATGTACAGAATGTCCGGTGACTGGTGTCGTATTAAATACAGAAAGTTGGTCAGGCAGCACTAAAGAAACCATGCAGTAATGGCAGCCGTTCTATCTGTCAAACTGTCAGACGGTAATATCGATCCATTATTCGCTTTTTCAGCTTCGCAAAACTTTAATACTTCATTGGCAATTGTTCTTGCACCATCCCGGACTGTTTAGGATGTTTTGGACATAATAATTCAGTGTATATTGGTAATCAAGATGTCACAGCTCCCGACCAAATACAAAATTGAACTAAATGACAGGGCGAGGGGTTACCGTCGGGTGCGGGCGGGACGGGTTTTAGTTCCAAATTCGCCGCACGCCAAGTTACGTTGGGCAAGCAATAATAGTAAATGCGACTAAAACAATGTTTATAACATATTGGGTGATAAACAATTTGAGAACCACATCTCAATTTAATTATATTTATGTGTGGTACCGCCAATCAGCTTTCATTGATCCATTGCTGTAACAAAGGGTGAAAGGAAATAATTATAACAACATTTTATAAATTATAAACTTACATATGTTTCAAAGCAACAAGTCACATAGAATGCTATACATATCTGACCAATATTGGCCAAATAATAATAACACAGAAAACTGTGCACAGAACATTCTAAATTGCTGGAGAACTTATGGCGAGACAGCCGATTCACAAACATGCGTATCTGTCAAATTACATCGATAGATCATGTGCTTTCAAGCCGTGCGCGACATGTCATCTGAGCGCAAATCGAATAAAAATTACACATTCGTTACATATTTATGATACACACGTTGCTAAAGCAGTAAGGTTTTGATAGAAAGAGATGGTTGTATATTCTTCGCTTTCATCGGCGTCAGGCATCCCCGCAGAAGTACCTCACGTATCAAAATATTTACTTATTTAACTTTAGACAAATGATCTTATATTATTTGAGTCGATTTATTATTTTCCGTAAATAATTTACGAATCATAGTAATAATTCTGAACTCCTTTTTAAATCAATGCATATCGTAATATGACAATAACAAAACTATTACCTAGCCCCACGAACGTACTGCGTATATCAAAATGTATTATTTTATCTATCGACAAATTCCCGTAATTTATTTACGTCCAATTATTACTTATTGTATAGAATTTAAAAAACATATTAATAATTCTGAAATACTTTTCAAATCATAATGTATACCGTTAATATTAAACAAGAAATAAATACATGGTAGATGTGAACGCGCATGCGCATGGCGAGTACAGTATGTATCTTGAAGAAAACATGTACAGGATTTCTCAATTTTGGGGATAGCAACAACGTATAGATAAAGTGGATTCCACAAGGTACTGCGAAATACATAAGAAACACCCCACACGAGTATGTATGATCAAAAAGTCGCATGCATTAAGAGTATTTTATAACTTGTTAAAAAAAATTGAATTATGTGACATAAAATGTATCGATTTATGGCACAAGGGTCTAAAAATTATTTAAAATTACGAATTACCAGGGTTTTTGAACTATTGGGGTTAATCATAACAAGAGTTAACTTTATGAGGTATTGGTAAGTAATATGTACATATTTTGAATTCATTATGTCAATTTATACTAAATAGAAAGAGACAAAGCCAATACCTCAAGTGCGTGACATGTCCTGGTGTGGTCTGAATGAGAGGAGCCAGCCTCTCTGTGAAGCGCTGATAGTTTCTTTCCAATTCCCTTTGGTATTCCTTCTGATCAGGTCCAATCAGATTTTTGTTCTTTCTTAAAGCATCTTGACATCTGTAAGATGTATTATTTTAACAATTACTAAAAATAGTTGTGCCAGAAATTATTTTACAATAATAAAGCTGATCGATATTATTATATCAGTCAAAATACAAATCATAAAAACTTAAAAATTGTTTTCTATTTCTGATGGGGTACAACTGACCCTAGTAAGGGTAACCCTAGTAGAGCAGAGGGAAAACATCCAAGCTGATATAACAAAATCTACCGGGAGTGAATTTATGTTGTAAAACGCATCACAAAAAGTGTTATCAAACTAGTGCAGAAAGGTGGCCCGTTTGTTGATCTGATAAAATGAAATATGAAATATCATTGAAAGATTTGGCAGATACTTTGTGGTGCAATATTATAATTCAAAATATGTTTAATTTTACTTTGTAATACACATACACAATATAAGTTATTAAATTACTACTATAGTTTCGAGAGAAGCAGTCCCTCTCATCATCAGGCATAGATAATAATTAACTTAAATACAAATTTTATCAACCTAATCGGGTAGGTCAGGTCATAGTCACAAAATGAAACTACTCCACTCCATTTCTCATAGAGGATGGATAATGAATAGTTTGGAAAACACTGAAATCCTAAAAAAATTGAATTTTAGAAACACATTAATAAATAATATTACATTTCAGTCCATTTCACCAATCTTAGAGCTTTTTGCGGAAAAAAATATCCCTCCCTGACCTACCCGATTAGATGATAAATTTTGTATTTAAGTTAGTTATTATCTATACCTGATGATGAGAGGGACTGCTCCTCTCGAAACTATAGTAGTAATTTAATAACTCATATTGTGTTTGTGTATTACAAAGTAAAATTAAACATATTTTAAATAAAATATGAAATGTTTATTATTTTTGCAATTTATAATCCGTTTTCATTGACTGTTTTCAAAAGTTGTACAAGTAGTAATACAGTCGAACTCGGTTATAATGAGCTCGGATAGAAGGAGATTCCGGCTATAATGAGAAAAACTGCGAATTCATTTTGATTTGCGCATAGTCCCGTACAATCGGTCTCGGCTATAAGGAGCGCGATTCCCGGATATACGGAGCAAATTTTAGAAACTCTGCAAACATATTTGCTTGGGTTACAGAAAAAAAGACAAATAAGTACTCATAACAATGAACTTTTTCACTTTGCTTTTAAAGCGGCTCGCTCATAATTAGGGTTCATTTTATGATGTGCACAAACTTGTGTCCGAAAATCCCACGTGCGCAGGCAAGCAATAGTTTACTGAAGGTCGAGAATACTGGTCATATAACTCCGATTATTGGGGGTTTCCAAAATGTTTATGGTGACAGTTTATTTTATGCAGTTTACTGTATTAGCATTTAAAAGCCTAATCAGTTAAACGTGTTCACTAACAAACGAAAGTGTCTCTAGGTTCGCGAAAAAGTCCAAATTATCGGCGTCAAAAAGACTGTAAAAAGTTTTCACAATCGTCTTCTACAGTTTCATCGCTCTGGAAAGATAAGGATGTTTATTAAGCTTCTCTTGAAAATAACATCACACAATCAAAAAAAATTGTGAAAAAAGTGAATCCCGGATATAAGGAGTCCCGGCTATAAGGAGCAAATTTAGTTGGTCCCGTCGCGTTCGTTATAACCGAGTTCGACTGTATGTGTATTTATAGCAAAATGGGGCAAAGCCTTTGGAACACTGTATAAATAATAATTAAAGGTTTGAAGGTGACAACATTCATATCTGATTTCTAAAAGGCCATGTATAGGTCAACCGCTAAGAGGTTTTGTATGGGTCACGCTAAAAATATATTTTCCTCTCATTTGCACTACCATTGGCTCCATATAAAAGAATAAGACAGATGATAACACAATGAGATTATCATACCAAAGTTAATCCTGGTTATACAATAGTTATTTTCTTATGGAAGTAAATAAGGATATTGCTTCTACCAAATTGTTAACCCAAAGTACATCAAATACACAGCCAACATAACATGATTGTTTGCAACATTTGTTTTTTAATAAGCTTCATTGAAAGATAAAAAAATAAAAGTAACATACTTTTTGGAAAAATCTTTGAAGCACAATCTGAGCTTATTGGTTAGTTTGGTGGGCGGCTGAGACCCGTCGGCCACTCCCGATAGGAAGACCAGGGCCATCTCCATTGGGCCCTGATTGACGGTGGTCCCGATGCAGCCTTGCACAACCATTTGCAACATCTTTGTGTCTGAGGGTTCTTGAGTGGTGGCAGCAGCTAATTCATTAATCTAAGGCCAGATAATTTTATTTAAAAAAGTACATAAATCAATAAGATTTACCTCTAAATAAGTAGACATAAGTTATGCACATAATATATGTCTACTTATTTTATTTTAAATGTATTTTTGTATGTATTTTTCACTAATAAAAATTAAAAACACTATTATTTTTATTACTCAAATGATTAGATAAAAGAGAATACCTTCTTTTGAATATCCTCAATAGCCACTTCAATTGGACTGAGTACAATTTGTGTTCTTTGGACAACTTGTATTCTCGTTTTGACATATGGGAAATGATGTGCTGTTGTCAAAATTGTTTTACGCTTGCATTGTTCAATTAATTCCCCGTGTGCCCGGCCACTCGTAGTAAAGGGCGTGGCATATATGAATCGCTCTGAAATTTTTTACGTAATATTTGTTTATTAGAAGCTACTCTAAGAATATGTAAATATAATTGATTAAAAAAAATGTGCACTTACTTATGTTGAAATTTTTCTCAAAATGTGTTAATCTGTATCTTAATTCATAGGGTTCAAAATATGGTTCCACATATGTAATTTGAATATACGCCTTCTCCGAGTCTAATGTTCCAGTATCCACTGTGTTAGAATCTTTAATAATCACAATGTTTTCTGATCCAAATCTTTGTCCATAAAAGTTCTAAAATAATTTTTACATTTTTTACCACAGAGAATTAATTACTAGGTACTACAAATTGTAATTACTTTAAATTAAATTGTACTGTTTTAATCATATAAATCATCATCTTCCTACTCGGTTAGCATTTTCTTCCATAAAAATTCATTAATTTTTTAATAAAATTAGATTTTTTCGGTTATCAATAGAAATCAAACTGCTGATTGGAATTTCAGGATCAGGAAGCTAGACCATAAACCTTTAACGACATTTTAAAATCTTACCTCCAATCGACTGAATATTTCAGGTAATTTTGTCAATGTCGGTTCTTTGTAAATAAATTCTTCCGCATTCAAGTCACCGAATTTCGATCCGTAGAAACCAACTCGAAAATATGTTCCAAAGACACGTTTTCCGCTGAGTTGTTCAATTCTTGTGTAGGCCTCATTCAACTTCCTACAAAAACATGCAAACAAAATAAATTATTAACAAGCTCACCTGGTAACACAGGAAATAAAATACAGGGGATTCAAATTACCCGTGAATGTTTGCAAGCTTTTTGTAATCTCTGTTAACTTCAGCAATAGGAATCAGGACTTTGTACACATCATTCATTGCTTCATACATTCCAGCTGTATGAAATGAGTTGGCCGCGTGTTCCAAAAGACCTGAGAGAAAATAATATGTTAAATTTAGCTTCAAATTAAATGGAAGATACGCATTGTCATTTTGTCAAAAAAAAAATTGTTCATAAAAAGGCAGTAATATGATACAAATATCATACTACCCCTGCTTAAAACGTTTTTCATACAGATTTCGTCCTCATTGGTGTATAAGAACCTGTGACAATGTTTTAATGTATTAGCATTCATAAACTTGTTATATTTTTAATGCAAATTGCAAACTGCACTGCAAATCTAACTGATAATTGAAATTTTACATTGAGAACTTTTGACAAAACACTATGTTATTGCTTGCCCAACGTGACTTGGCGTGCGCGAATTTTGAACTGAAACCCGCCCCGCCCGCACCCGGCAGTAACCCCTCACCCTGTCATTCTTGTCTTTGAGCGCGAGCTGTGTCATCTTGATTACCAATATACACTGAATTATTATTATCCAAAACATCCTAAACAGTCCGGGATGGTGCAAGAACAATTGCCAATGAAGTATTAAAGTTTTGCGAAGCTGAAAAAGCGAATAATGGACTGACATTACCGTCTAACAGTTTGACAGATAGAACGGCCGCCATTACTGCATGGTTTCTTTAGTGCTGCCCGACCAAATTTCTGTATTTAATACGACACCGGTCACCGGACATTCTGTACATTATGTAGTGCGTAATAAATTTACACCCTGACAACTTTTGTTACGCGACAGCGATGCCCTCCCTCGCACGCCAACTTATAGTGGTACGCCGCCTATAAGGTGATCGTCTGCGGCAACGTCGGTTGAATTTCTGAAGTATTTTACGTAATATTTTGGTAAGGTGAGGGGGAATACTTTACAGTTCTCCACAAGTTCAAATCAATAATTAAATTTTTTCCATAGTACTGATGACGCTAACATAAGAGAATGCCGGGACATGGGCGGTGCATAGATATCGTCCAAAGTATTCCATTTTTAAAATTTTCAATTTTTCTGTTCCGCTGGGTTAACTTGTGTTGAGAGTTGAGACTGGCAAAAATTTATCTCATGTCATTGGATTATAATTGCATTAATTTTTAAAATTCTTTTACCAAAAAAAAAACTTTTTATAACATCATCATTTATTAATTCCTGAATACTGTATGCCTCAAACCTTTTAAATACCCAAGTGGTTCATTTGTACACCTTCTATCTATATTTTAGCTTTTTAATAAGTCTTGGTAACGATAATAATAAATGAGCTTACCTTGTAATCCTTGTTCTGTGAAGTCCTTGCCTAGGCAAATACCCTCATTGCGAGGAGCCATCACATCATCCGACACGGCGCTCTCATGCAGCGCATTGGGGGTCACCTTCTGCAGCGACACTGCTCCTCCCCCTAGCCTCGCCCCCTCACCCACTCCCAGCAAGACGAGGTATTCAGCTACCAATGCTGCACTGTGTACCAAACACATGCCCGCTTCCGTGTGGTTGGAACGCTGGAAAATTTAGATTTTATTAATATTGCTACAATGACAATTAAGAGTAACACAAGTATTTAATGTTAATATGTATTTATATATGTATTTGTGAATAATTTCATCCGCTCCATCTTACTTCAAGGAATCCAAAAAGTCAAAATTATTTTACTCTATCTGTGTACATCTAGCATGAAATAAAACTACTCTTATTGTTTATTCATCAATGTGTAATTTTTTAACTGTAGGTACTGCACTTTTATGTTTCCTCAAAATAAAATCAAATCTCAAATACAAATGACATACTGAAATTATGTAAAAAATTATAAATCAAGAAAAATGTGTTGCTGGTTTGTTTATTTATAACAGATGCTTCTTCAATTATGGAATCAATATCACTTATTTAAAAAGCAAGACTGACAAAATATTTGGGACAAAATAATCTTAAACTTAAGTAAAATTAGATCAATATAATTACAAAATAATCAGACACTAAATCAGTCTACCTCCATATGTTTTTGTGCCATGTTAGCGAGCCACGTGAGACGCAGATCTGGACTATTTTGATAACCTTTTGCTATCCGATGCATCAGGTCGAGTAGCATTTCAGGATCTTCTTGGAACTCCTTCATTTTTACTGTATCTGATAAAATCATATGTAGGTTGAAGACTAAATCTTTGACCTGCAAGGGAAAAATAGATGAAATATGCAAACTGGTAAGAAACTGTCTGTAAGTGGTTATCAATGATAAATTAATAAGTAGCGAGATGAAAATTCACCTCCCCTACTATCAAGGGATTAATTAATGGTCTGCATATCTTTAGTACCTGCTCAGGGAATGATGTGTCTTGCAAATCAGTATCTTGTTCTGCGTATAGAAGTATAGTTTTTAGTGCACGCCTGAGTGAGTCCTCACTGAAAGTCGCACTCGTTCCAACCAGTGAACTTAGTGACATTGTAACTTGCATTTTCACTCTTGCAAAGTTCTGAAAACAGCATAAACTAATAATTAAGTACATATATATTATTGGTCAACCTCAATTAACCGTTAATTATGAATTTGCATTTTATTTGTTAATATGTAAAACAGTTTTTTGATATCTTCAAGTTTGTGTTTACTGGGGTATTTGTTTAGTTTAGTATAGTTTTTTGATAAATAAAGCGAGTTAGATTCGTCATTAAGGAAGCTGTTCATGTCATGCGGAATTGAATCCAGTACTTTCTGTTGCGGATAAGAGTTTTTTTCCTAATTAAAGAAAAGCAACTTAATTATTCCCGTCTTGGTCTTTATATTTTAGTTTGGAAGTGAGAAATATCTACGTTCTGCAGTAGGAAGCGGCACTTTCTTAAATTCTCTTTCAATTAAGTCAAATTATGTATTTTCTTTCACTTACAATATCAGACGGATTCAGAACTTCTTTCATTTTAAATTATCATTCTATTTTAAAATCATAATTATAATGGAATAAAATAAATTTGCTTGCTCACTGAACTAAGCTGTGGGTTATGTAATCTTGTAAAATAATTTGGTAAGCTGAGGACGTACATTTCCAATTTCGTAATTCTGCCTCATGAGGAGGTAGAGGGTAGCAGCTGCATGAGCCCTCACAGCTCCGCACAGGGCTCCACAGTGGCGCAGCAGTACTAGGCACAGCTCACCACACTGTTCTGTTTCCGAGTCGAACACTAGCCAGTGGAACTGTGTTAGAAATCAAAATGTTTTAACCGTAGGATAAATAATTTTGAATTGATATTTTAGTCATAAATATTCATACATATTCATAAAACTAAAAACACATTATAAATACATACCTTGAATACAAGTGATCTTTGTGTAGCAAACATATGCTGAAGTACATTTGTGCTTTGATTTTTGGCCAATCCGAGGAGCAAAACCCTCAAGACTAAACCAAATAAACTGTGATGTGAATCCCACGCAGAAGCCACCTGTTAGATTAAAAATGTCAATTTATTACACTTTGATTAATTATACAAAAATAAAATAGTTAAAATTTTATTAAAAATAGACAATTACAATTAATACTAAATTAAGCACAATGAGATGGATTAAGTTTCAACAATATATTAAAGAACACTTTCTTATTGTGAAAATGCAATTTCAGAATGTTTTATGAATTTTAAAAACCAAATTTATTAATCAATTAGAAAAGACATACAGAAAAATCCAATCAACTAAAAAATATTTGGCTGCCGCCGGGATTCGAACCACGGACCTCCTATCTATTCGGAAAAAGTGTGGATAGATATGAGATACGGTGACAAAGGCATAGAAATAATCAGCAGAAATCTTATTTATTTAACCCGTATAGCTCGATGGGTCAAAACAAAACACGGCCTGCGTAGTGGGTCATTTTTGACCCAGAATGAAATTTCAGTTTTTTAACTGAAATGATTTAATGTAATGGCATCACACACCCCAAGTTTTCAGTTAGAGATTGAAGTTTTTGTTCTTATATGTTCTTAACAACGCGCATCAAATACGTCTACTTATCTCCAGCCGAAAAATACACTGATCACATGGTAACTCTGATTCTCATCAGTGACTTTCACGGGTGAGTGACAGTGTAAGTAATAAGAGTAAGGTTAGTTAAAATACAGAATTGTTTGTGGGCTTGCGCAAACTTCAAAGTTCATGGGGTTGTAGCATCGAGGATTATGGCTTTTAGATTTTTTACTAAGCTCACAAAACCCTTCTGAAAACCCCATTCAGCTATTAACTAAAGCGGTGTTAGAGTACCTGCACAATAGTCTCGAGCGTGTGAAGTACAGTCAGCGACACATCAGCTGCCAGCGCCCCTTCAAGGTGAGCGGGGGGCAGAAGAACAGGAGGGGCGGGAGCGGGAGCGGGGTGGGGTGTGTGCGTCAGTGTGACTGGAGCGGGTGCGGGAGAGCCACTATTATTTCCGCCACGCACCCATTCTTTGCGCCAGCGCTCGCGCTTCTCTCCACTCATAGTGCTGTGGCAACCTGAAACAGGGGATAAGAAAAGTACTTGGTTATTTTTTAAAGCAAAAACTTCAGGGGAGTCTTTTTAATTAAATTTTGAATAGAAAATATTCTTTACACATTGGGTGAAATGTCAACTGTTAAAGAGATAAGCTAAATCAAAGTTTGCATTTTTTTTTCAATATTTTCTGATTTATCTTTAGTAAAATGTTAAGATTATCATGAAAGTAATATATATTGAGTGTTAAAAATTCATTCGCTTTGATACAAGTCAAATAAAATAAAATGATAAAAATCTTGCAAAAAAATCAGGATATAATTAAATTTTTATTTGGCTTGTATAAAAACGAATGAATTTTTAATAATCAATGTAATTCATGTACTCATAACTTGAGCGTTTTACAGAAGTTAGGTCAGAAATATTGAAAAAAAATGCACACTTCGATATCGCTTAACTGTTGACATTTCATCCAAAGTGCAAATAATATTTTTTATTAAAAATTGAGTGACAAAGACTTCCCTAAAGTTTTTGCTAATAGCTACGAGACACCCTGTATGAAAGCTTTTCATAAAATATATGTATGTAATTGAAAAGTCACCAACCTTTTCGCCTCATCATCATTTCACTTCGAGCAGATCCCTGCCCGAGGATGACGTCTTCCAATCTTGATTTAATGTCAGTTGTTTTCCGAACATTTTGTTGGGCACATCTTTGAATCTCTTTTTTACCCTATTAAAAAGGTTGATAAATAAATAAAGGATGAAAGATTCTGAAGATTAGTATACTTTGGGAATATGTGTATGAAATATTAATTGCCATCGTTGATATTATACAATGAGTATTTAATATTCGGACGAGAATAAAATAAGACGCACCTTGTATTCAAAGCAAGCAAAGCACAGACTGAGAACTTGCAGGAGTGTGTGTATTCTGCCGGGCTGTAGGTCTCCACACCATCTGGTAATGGCGGCTTTATCCACACTTTTCAGTACCCACACAAAGCACATGAGAAGATTTCTCGTTGTTTCACTGTTGAGATGTGCTCTGAGTGTCTGTAAATGAACATATACAAGAGAATTGAGAAAATGTGCACATATAACAAGAACCAACTTTCAGATGCACACTGTCAATCATCAATCCAACCTTTTTATATTCGTAAGTGTCTGTAGGTGACGGTAATCCAGAATAGGGTAGAATATTCAAATTATCTTCTCCCAGCTGTAGTCGGTCTGAAATTATAAAATAAAAACAGTAATTTACAATGATTGGGTGTTTAATGTGATAAAAATGCAAGACAAAAAGAATTTTAAAAATTGATGTATTTATTTACCTTTTCCCTGTAGAAAACCTCGATATAGCTGTGGGTAGGTGTCCATTACTATAGCAAGCAACGGAATGTATAGAGCGGCCACGCGTGCTTTAACTTCAGGCTGGGAAAATCTGCTATCAGAGTCATGTGAAGTCAACAGATTGAGAACAGCGCAAACAGCCTTCCCTTGTAATGCAGGACTCCTGGAATTAAATAATTTTTTGTTTTTATTTCATGTTTTTGTGTAATTTTTTATTACTTTTTATCATTTACATTTAATATATATATTGGGTCTTTACATACGAAATTGGCGTTTAGTATGGGAGGAACATAAAGCCGATTTTTTTTTATTATAATATATTTATTTAATCAAAGTATGTACCATTGCTATCTATGCACATTTGCCATCTCATAGGTAGTTCATCGATCCCTTTACTAAAAAAACCATTCGGACGGGAATCAATAAAATCTTTGAAGGCGGTTTGGACTGCCCCATCGGAGTTGAATTTTTTCCTTTGCAAGAAGTTATACAAATTTCGAAAAAAATGGTAATCTGTTGGGGCAAGGTCCGGAGAGTACGGTGGATGTCTTAGACATTCCAATTGAAGCTCCTCTAATTTGGTAGCCGTCTGTTGTGCAGTGTGTGGTCTAGCGTTGGCCAGTGGCCTAGAGCGATTAACCAGCCTCGGTTGTTTAGCAGCTAGCTTTTCCATCATGGTTTGCAGTTGATGACAATAGACATCTGCCGTAATCGTCTGGCCAGATTTAAGAAAGCTGTAGTGAACGACACCAGCACTAGTCCACCAAACGCTCACAAGTAACTTTTTTGGAGTCAATTTTCGCTTGGGGCATGGTTTGGCTGGTTCGGCAGGGTTCAGCCATTGCGATGAGCGCTTCCGATTATCGTACAGGATCCACTTTTCATCACAGGTTTGATTCGATTTAAAATCCCTTCATTATTGTGCCGGTTGAGTAATGCAACGCAGCAGTCAACGCGCGTTTGTTGATTTGCTTCACTCAATTCGTGAGGTACCCACCTTTCAAGCTTTTTCACCTTACCAATTTGCTTCAAGTGGATTAAAACAGTTTTATCACTAACACCGCAGCCTGCAGCTAACTCGGATTTGGTTTGCGATGGATCCGCTTCCACAATAGCCTTCAATTCTTCATTATCAACTTTGGTCTCCGGCCGTCCACGGGGCTTGTTCTGCAGTTCGAAATTTCCAGAACGAAAACGTTGGAACCAAAAACGCATTGTGTTTTCTTTTGCGGCACCGTCGCCATACACATCATTAATCCTTCGAGCCGTTTCTGCAGCACTGGTGCCACGGTGGAACTCGTACTCGTAAATAACGCGATATTTCAAGTTTTTCATTTTGTAAACTGAGTGACGCAAAGAAAAAAACAATTGAGGAAAAAACAAATGAATTATAATTTTCAAAACACAAATACATGAGTAAATAGCTGTATAAATTTGGATTTGGAATTCCTAACCAAAGAGAAGATATTTGAGATCAAATTTGCCAGTACGGCAAAACGCCAATTTCATATGTAAGGACCTAATATATATATAAAATGTCATGCTAAACTGCACAGCAGTTTTAATTAATATTTTTGTCCTGTCAATGTAATTAATACTTACTGAATATCAAGAACTGTAGAAAGCTCAGATAAAAGTAATCCAACAAGAAAATGTTGATGCCTGTATTCGGGACTTAGTTCAGAAAAGCATCCCCTATCACCTCCGCTCAACTAAAATTATAAAATGCGGTACATTTTTAATTCACAAAATAAGAAAGGTTTAAAAATAAAACATAATGAAATAATAAATATGCACTGTATTTTAAGAGAATAAAATTACCTGGTATGAAACGTTGGAGGAATGACTATGTGTTGAGTGAGTGGAATGGGAAGAATGAGTAGAGGGTGAAGGGCTTGATGGACTTATAGGTCCCGTGTAGGGGGTTCCACAGGGCAGATTCAGAGATATGTAATGCTCGTGGGAACACACTATGCGAAGAAAAGCCACCTAAAAATGAAATAGATTGTAAGTTTTAAGAACATTTCAGATCGAATAAAATTATAATTTCAGAAGCATAACATTACATTAATTTAAAGAAAATAAAAACATTTATTATAATACCAAAATCCTGGGGATTACTACATAATTATAAAATTTTTAAAGAAATTAAAACCATAAAAATACAAAATAACCATCACCTTATAGTGAATCAGCGGAACTGCATCAGGAAGAGAAGCGATTTTTGCTGACATCTGTTTATAATAAGTTCTTATGAGCCCAAAAACAAACCCTCTGTCGACTATGCTGAGCAAGTCAAACAGGAAAAATGCTAGACTGTTATTGAGCGACTGTGTTAACTTGCTATCCTTTCCATATCTTGATATGATCTCCGAAGTTATATTGCTGACCAGCGTTGTTATATCATCCATGTATTGGTCGGAAAATCTAGTTTTCCTCGGAGCTTCCAATGTTCCATTCCACCACAGTTGTTCAACCATTGATTTTGTCATGAGCTCAAACAGTGTCCTAAAAAATAAATTCTTATATCTAATTATTGTTTCAAAATATTTAGTTACAATTCAGCAACGTCGATGTCAAGGTTTTTCAACATTAAATGGAAAGAAAGCCATCTAGTATTAAAAGTATGTGGAAGATTATTAAGACAATAGGTAAATATTACGCACACCTAGTATTTTATAAACCCATTAAAGTATGAATTATAATGTAAAATATTTCAAAAGAACTGAGATAATGCATTGAAATACATTTCTGGTTGAATAAAGGAATGGATAATCACGAGGTTGTGTGAATGAGTGAAGTTAATCATTATGCGAGTGAATAAATTTTTAAAGCTCCAATGCAATGGACCTGTTGCTTCAAAATTATTGGTCAAAAATAAAACTCCAGCATTTAGTTTCAATGTTATAAAAAAAGGCACTTTGGTTAAAGGCGCTTATTTGGTACAATATTTAGCTTACCATGAATTTTGCATTGCCAGATCTCTAGTAGTCCCACTAGCCACCACCCACTGTAGAGAGAGTTCCTCGTGCAAAACTTTACAGGATGCTCCGGTCGGGGTATTACTAACACCTCCTGCGGTGAGATTAGTGTACCATTCAAACATTTCACCTGTTATAAAAACACATTCTGGCAATTAAAATTAAAAAATATTCATGCAGCTCATTTCAAAGATTTCTTGAAAAAAAACAACTGATGTGAATTTTGAAGTCTCAAAGTAAAAGTTATACATAACCCTAATCATACAAGTTTAGTCAAGTTAAAAATAATACCCAATATAATAGAATTTGCCATCAGTGCATATTGTTACAGGGTCACAGTGCTGGGAGACAAATGAAACACTTGAAATTGATTAATGTTTTATTTAATCAATCTAAGTCACTGACCATGAACTCAACTGGAGCAGTATTATGTAATCAGGACTAATTTTTGCATTAACATCAATAATAATTGCACTAATCACTCGTCTGTGGAAAACATTTTCTACTCGTCTTAGAATTTGCACATCTATGATCGCACTTATTCACTATCGAACGACCGGTAGGTACTTTCGTAAATTATTTTTGATAGTTGCGTCATCGCTATTGTTTCTATGGTCTTGCTTCATTGTAAAAAACAACTGTGTGTGAATATTTTCAGTCAGTATGTCAGTGTTACATATTATATCAATCGATCGCATGCCATGCATGAATCATAACTTACTTGACATCTTTCATTAAAATAGAATAGTGAGGGTTTATGACCAGGTTTATAGAGCGGAACCTGGTTGTTAAATGAGGTCAGGTTGCATTTGATTCAAACAGCCACCCTCCAAATTATTTACAAAATTTATGTACATATTGGGAACGAATGAAAGAGTTCATGAAAGTTTGAAGTTTACCCGATTTGTTCCTGGCCATCTGCAGGGCAGAGAGGAGTTCTACTTGCTGTGTAGGGCTACGAGGATGGGTGTAGGTTGTGGAGGGGGCTTTGGCCGGCCGGGGAATCAGGCACTGATACTGTATGTAGGAGCCCAGCAGCGGGCTGCGGCCGTGGGTGTCACACACACTACCTTCACTCATGTTCTGTTAAAATAACATTCTGAATTATTTTTTTTGCCAGCATTTATGAACGTAAGTGTCAAGAGACTTCTGTAGAAGGTTATACAATGCACAAAAGTTTTTTTGCCTATTGGCCGCTCATTGAGTAATGTTACTTAAAATTAAACCGAAATAAATAAATAAAATAATAAGATTTTAACTCTAAGGATTAGTTCTCAGGGCTGATTATATCAACTTGGTTTACAGTAACAGTTTGTTTAAAATGTAGATTTTTATGACAATGAGTTGCGTGATTGGCGGAAAACACAAAAATCTGCGCTATAAACTAATGATTACTATAAATTGTATATTGTATTTGTTGCTATCTTATTCATAAACTCTGTAAATATTCTTAACATTAATTATGTTGATGCAAGCTGTTATAAAAGTTATTGAGCTAATAAACGTCGATTTATCGGCACTGAAACTGAAACCAGCCTGCAGACACTTTCAGATAAAAAATTACCATGAAGAAATTAAACACTTTAACTTTTAATCTTGATTACACTACAATTACTAGAGGCGTGCGGTGAGAAAAATAAGCATGACATTTATTTAAATATATATTTGGAAAAAAAAATTGAAATTAAATAATTATCTGGCAAAATATTATGAAATATTCAAATCTGAATAAAATGTTAATTATTGTGATAGGAATATGACTAGATATTATATCTTGTTTCGATTTCTTTTCAAAATATACGCTTAGGAAAGTCATGCTTCTTGTTCTCACTGCACGCCCCTGAGGATTACTAATATTAACAGATAGAGAATATAATTGAAAAGTATGAGTATAACATCATCCCTTTATACTTACTCCTTATGTTAAATTTCAATAAAAATATACACAAATTTTGAATAAATAATGATATTTTTCAATAACTGACAATGATAACAAACCGTTATGTTAGTGAATATTTGTGAAAGGCAGCAGAAGACATCCTGGGCTATGTTCAACTGTTGCCCATTCAAAAATGGTGGCATTACGAGCAACAGCATTAGTTTGTCTAGTACGACCGGTAAACTCTTAACGAGGGCTTCGATGCCAGCATTCGGAAGTTCAATGATACTGAAAAAGAACTTGTTGTGTGTATGCGTGACAAAATAATAAATTAAAGCAAAACAAGCAACAAAAGTGAGTAAATAACAATAAATTTGAACCAAAAAAGTTAACAAATGCCAAAAAAAACAAAAAGACTGGTAAATACAATTTTACCTATTTCTTAGCTCAGCTTCCATGTTGGTGAGACCAATCCGTGGAGGTATGATGCCTTCTTGAACAGCCTCACAGGCCATTATAAATCTTTCCATATGAGAATCCTTCAAATAGAAAATCATTATTTTTAAAAATAGGTATCCACTTACAGATACTTACGTAAGTATTAATTGAGCCCTTGCCCGGAATAACGTTGTATCCAATACAAATGTCAATTTTGAGTTATTGATGGAGTTATATTAGGTATGTTATTATGCATCGTTTAAGGTAAATAATATGTCAAGAAAAAAATATTTAGGCTTCTGGCTGCATTTTAAAGTTATTGGTTTGTGGAATAACGTTGTATAGTGTTTCTCAAAATGGCGTCGCCGAGCGTCAATATCGTGGAGCGTGGTTTAATTCACGTGAATAAATGGAGAAAACGAACATCTAATGTTTCAAATTGGAAAGATATCAAAGCCAATAAGTTGAAGGATGCAGGAAAGGAGTTTTTATCCAGAAAAAATATTATCAAACCTGCAATTGACCCGCCAGAACATGTTTGTGGAATAACGTTGTATACGATTTGGCAGTTCTGATTGATATTGTGATTTCATATGTGACAATATTATTTTGTCGAACGTTAACCAATTTTACTCAATTGATCTATCCATATTGATATTTGAAATGCTTTTTGGTAATAATGCTGGCTTTATAGTGCTCTTTATATCGTAACTTAATATAACACCGATACAAAAAGTTTATTTAATTCCTCATTCTTTTTCGCAGGGTCGAGTTTGTGCCAAAAATGTTTAAATCCGGGATGTTTTCTCCATTTTAATATCAAGATAAATATTTAATCAGTATTCAGGTTACTGAATTACAATGAAAAAAGTAATCATCTCGTCTTGTGTATTAAGAAATTGAATGTCCGACGCCATATTCAGCAAACAGACGGAGATATGTAATAGTATGTACGAGAGACTTATCGTTCCGTAAAAGCTCTTTACCTACTAATGATCTCATCACAATCAGAGCTCAAACCTTCCACAAAGAATTAGAATCATGGACCTCCTATAGCTTTCTACCAACTATTTGTGGAAGGAGGGCAAGATTGGCTACCGTTTGGAAAAAAATCATGCAGTTAGGGAGCCTGGAACTAACTTCAATGTATTCCAATCTACTGCCAATAAGACTGTTAAGCTCAAGGACCTCGATGACATTTGTGAATTCATGTTAGATGAGCACATGCTGCTTTTAAAAGGCATTATCAAGTAAAGCAGAATAAAAAAATCCATTTTGCGGAATAACGTTGTTTGTGAAAATTTCATATACAACGTTTTTCCACTGATTCAGCATGTTTTTTTACAATAGATTCAAATTTAATTGACTTTTCCCCCTATTTTATATTGAGATTAGTTAAGAATTATATGTTTGTTATAATTAAAATATAAAATGTAATAAATTGTAACTGGTTTCGTTTTTTCAATTTTTCTCAGAATGAGAGTATTGTTGGATACAACGTTATTCCGGGCAAGGGCTCAATTAATGACTTGAATTGAGATTTAATAAATATAGTCCTACCATGGGATTCACTGATGAAATAGGTTCAAGAGATATAGTAAAAATTGGTCGGTGATTATCAATCCATTTTGTTCCTGGTAAGAGGACATCTGGAAAGATAAATGAGTAGTTTGGTGGAGGAGCTTCTAACATTACAGGGAGGTTATGTTCCCCTGTTGTAAGTCTACCGGATCGGCACATTGGCAGCCACTGTGAAAAGAAAAATGTAAATAATTAATGATAAAATAAATAACAACATATGTACTTTTTTGGCAACTAGGCCAATTGACAAAAGGCCTATAGGACACCAGATCACCAAGTGGTTGGGGGGGTCATTCCAAGACAATCTTTAACATTATGTATATCTTTTACATTTACCAACATCAATCTTTTACAGCACAAGCGCTCAGTTTAGTTTAAAAATGGTAAGAATATTAATATGTCACGCATTTCGTCATAATCGTAGAATAATGACATATGTGATTTTTCTCAAGTTTGCACGAGAGCAGTTTGAAGTTTTATTTAGACACTTTATGTCATAGTTCGAAAACTACAAAAGATTTTCCTTTGAAACTTGGGTCAGTTATTTAAAGTTGATACCTTACAAACCTCAAATATAGTTAGCGCAGTACAACAATGTTTTTACCCATGCTGCATTGTTCTACGATTGTAAATCAGAACCGTTGTTATATCGACTTCGTATTTTCGAAATTAATGACAAAAAATACACTTTTTATATACCATTAGATGGCTTCTTTTTTTCACTTTGTAACGATCCAAAAAAGTCAATATGGAATTTTTTGCACATCTGTCATTGTTCTATGATCATGATGATTTTGTAAACATATCTGTATTTTATAAAAATAAATCTTTAGTTGTATGTATTTATAACTATAATACTAACCGTGTATCCAACCGGAGTTTCAATAGTCTTTTCTAGTTCCGGAGCCGCCACCGGTTTCCTTTGGCAGGATATGTGATAGAATGTGAATAGCAAATGGTGGTGATCTCCCAAATTTGCCGGTAGCTTTATTTTCAACTCATCATAAAATGATGGACACCTGTGAAAATTTGTTGAATAAAGACACTGAAGGAGTTTTTATAAAAACAACTTTGACTTAAATGGTAAAAAAAATATATCTACAGTGATTGGACAGTTAAGTGATGAAAATAATAGTCTTATACTTGTTGTGATAGGTGACCGTTGTAAATGCTTCAGAAGTAAATTCCAGACAAGAGCTTCGTCCAAATATGGCATTCAGTGCTTTATCTTGTTCTTCCCCAGACATTAATTGCACTCGGACCTAAATAAAATAAATAATTTGAGATAAGAGTTGAGTTTCACAATTAATTTTTAAATTTGAATGATTCATAAATAGGCGAACCACACGCCAGTCAACTTACAGCTATGTTTCTTGCCGACCCTGTTCGGGACGCAAAAGCGGTAAAATTGAGATCTTTTGGATATATGTAAAGCAAATTTCTGTATTGATAGTGAGGCACCAACAATGGCAGCAATGGAAAAGGAAGAACTTCTTTACATGGTCTGGTGGTATTATCTGAAAGGACACACAAGGTACAATTAACAGTTAATAACCAAAAATACCTTTTATAAAAAATTTAAAAAATGATTCAACAAATCTTACCAATGTAAGGATGTAACTTTGCTAATTCTGGGGTCAGACCATTTTCAACATCTTCAGAGCAAGGAGATATGTCTAATTTGAGGACTCCAGTGATGTTTTTAAGTTTTTTCATAATGGAAGATGGTCGTTTCAACTCTTGAAGGAATTTGTATAAATCTTCATCGCGCAATTTGTCACTTTCCTGAAAATTTATTTTAATTAATAGGTTACACAACCTCAAATTTAAAAAAAAACATTTTTTTTGATTTATTGTATAGCTTGAAGTTTTAAGAATAATTTGAGTATGACTCATTCCAAAATTCCAAAAATTGTCTGAGTTATAATAATCCGAATATAGCATGGTAGGTGAATTTTTAAAAGAATTACATTATTCTTTTGCATTTTTCTCAAAACTCCCTTTTTCAAATCTTTGAAGATGATACCTCAAAAAATACTAAACTGATTTTGTTCAAAATTTGCACACATCTTACAAATAATATTATCTACGATGCAAATATTATGTATAAATTTTTTGATAAAATGCGCCATTTCCTTATTTTTTTACTTCAATTCTTCACAGGAAAAAATGAAAATTATTTTTAAACTTTTCATTTAATTCAATTTCAATTGCACAAAAAAAAATATTTTTTTTTTAATATGCTACATTGTAGACAATACATCATTTAACAAGAAAATAATAAACTTTTTAATTTCACTCAAATCCTGGCCACATGATTATCTCCAAAATCTATGGAGAATGAACTTTACAGGACATAACTCCGCCATTTTGAAATTTTGAAAATAATTTGTTGGTGAAAAATATTGACGAATATATACAATGATAAAAAATTGTTTTATGTGTGGAAAAGTTATGTCAAAAAAAAAAATCTATTTGAACATATTTTTAGACGGCTTAAAGTAGTGTAACCTCTTAAATGTATCAAGAAACATTAGTATTTTCTCAAATTATATATATGTACTACATATTATATTATATAGTATATTATATTAGTATGTAGTAGTACATATTAATCACATTATCTGTATGTTATGTACTACATATTTCATTGATTAAAAGATAGGAAAATAGATCCTATATGCAATGATACATGGTAGGTATATCTATGAGGGCTGATTTTTATATATAAATATTCTGGTGATATATCATGATCATTTGAATACTGGAAATGAATAAAGCACTAAGTGCCAAAAATATATTTTTTCAGATAAGTATACAGATTAGTACTATATGCCTTCGCCAATACATTAAACACTGCACTGAAGTCCTATCTGTGTTAATTTACTAGTTGTGTGGGAATGCATATTGTACAAGTATAAGCAAGTGCCACGTCATACTTTTATAAATAAGGCACTAAATGACATGAGTATTTTATAGTTTTTAGTATTAAAATGACTAACTCACGTGGGTACCGGCGTATAGTAGTGTAGAAAATATATATTTTTAAAAAATAGAGATGCTAACACAGATTAGGTGTCACATCAATAGTCTTACTATTTTCAAACTAAACTAAACACTTGTGCTATGAAAATAGGACTAACTTGCTGATCTGGAAGCAGGTTCGAACCTGCGACCTTTGGATCACGAGGTGAGAGTCCTAACCACAAGACCAATAAGCTACATATTAATGAAAAGGTGTGTAAAATAGCACACAGAGAGCAAAGAATTCGCTTTTTACCTTATATCTTAAAATGAACACTCTGGCACTTAGTGCTTTATTCATTTTTAGTATTCATTTGATTATTATATTATACCACACCAAGATAATTTAGTTGTAAAATTGGCAACATTACATAAACAGAGCGATTTGTGAAAACGTACGTAAAGCTTCATTTTTAAAAGGCTTAGATATAACAAAAGTAGTAATAATGAGAGAAGACAACAAATATAATTAAACCTAAGAGTTCTATGAACAAGCTCGGGTATAGTATACCTGCTTGAAGAAGCTGTTGACAGTAATTGTTATGGGCTTAAAGGTGCTAAGATTTTGTGCCAGATCATCGAGATTCCCGGCAGTGGAGGAGTAGGACATGGCGCGGCGTTCCAATGACCCTCGCCGACATAAGGATCCCCCGGCCCCTTGGCGACGCAGCTGCTCCAAACTTCCAGCAGAAGTCTTACGGTCTACAATTATTATTAATAGCTTAAACGCTAACAAATGACACTAGTCTCGGCTTGTAACATGTCTTCTAAATTATAAATATTTTTCAATAGAATTGCCAAAAATAAGAAGATGTCATTTTTCACAACACAAATTAATTGCACAGTAATTTAAAAAAATACAGACAATATTAAAATAAAAAGATCTTCCCTTAAGCAGTTCAGAACTTCACGCATCACTCCTGACTGCGGTTAAATGCCTTCAAAACCTCAATTTTCATGGTCAAAAAAAAGAAAAAAGAATGAAAGAAGGAAACCTTGTTTCAAAACAGATGTGAAAGCTCAATCCCTTCCTCGACGACCATGGTATGCTGAGGGTGGGCGGCCGGTTATCTCGATCTGGGCTCGAATTCAAGCATAAACATCCTGCTCTAATACCTTGCAAATCCAAGCTTATCTTTCTAGTGATATGACACTACATAGGCAGCATTGGCATTCGGGCCCAGACGGAGTAGTCCGCATCGTTACAGAATGTACCGCTAATGGATCTCTACTCACGAGACCATTAGTTAAACTAGTCCATTGCCTAGTCAATGTAACTAACCATTGTTATTGTCGTGATATCCATTTTCTTTTCTTTTTTGGTAGTTTTAGTATTTTGTCTATTTTATCATTCTTACGTTCGCGGAACGCTCCATAGCATTGCATATTTCTTTTTGTTTCAAGTTTTAAAATACAATCTGCTGTATTTTGGTGGGCGGAATGTTTCGTGACTGCCGGTCGTGAAATGATTTTGATTGGTCAAAATTGACATCTGATGTATTCTGCGCCAACTGCTAGCCAGGATTTAAACTTTTGAAAAATCTGGCCAGTTTTGACAGTTGGAAAGCGTGTGTGCCGTTGTTTTTATCTTTTGAGAACTGACATTCTTTTTTCGTGTGGTATCTGAATCTGTCATAGACACATAAGTTCACATCAGCCTTTCGGAATAGACAGATCGATACTAGGAAAAAGCTGTAAGTACAATTTGTCAGCTGTGGACGTAGTTAGCCTTGGCCTAGTATATTTCGAATGTCAGAAGATCAATCATTATCGGCGGAGATTGGGAAGGAAAATATTTCTTTCTTAATCCCGAACCGTGTGCGGTGGTGGCGATTCCGTTCATCATCGCACAAAACATGTTTTAATTTTAAAAAAAATCCTTGTTAAACCCATATTTAAGTACACCTAACTTGGTATTTTTATTTGGGATTTGTATCTGATTGTATCGATGATTGATAACCAAGAAATAATGTTTGTTTAGTAGCAATAGTTGTGTGTTGAATTGCAAAAAATCATTTTATTCATTTATTCATTCATTTACGCCTAAATAGGCTTTTACATATGTAGGTATATAACAGTTATTTGCAAAAATAATATAAACAGAGAGAAAAACAAAAAAAAAGAAAGTGTATATAATTTACATTAGGGCGGAATGAAGCGCTCTCAGTATCGCGCCCCTATACTGTGACAGGCCAGAACCAAACACGTCCGCTATGTTTGTATAATTGTTACCTAACCTGTGTATTCTAGGTACTAGCGAGTTGTAGTGAGCATTTGTTCTAGTATTGTCACAGTAAAAAGGCGTCGGCACTCGAGTAGTTCGACTGGGTACATGGAACATTATTAAGGACAAAATTTCAGGGCTGTGGTAATGCGAGTTTACAATTTTATATAATAAAATCAGATCGGATAAAACTCTCCTGTCCGATAGTGGCAATAAACCGGTAAAATATAATAAGTTTGTATAGTTAAGATTTTCTATTGGGATATGGAGACGGAAATTTATGTAGCGTAAAAATTTATGTTGAATTCTTTCTATTGTATGAACATGAGCATTGTAATAGGGACACCAGATAGATGAGTTGTATTCGATTTGACTTCTAACAAGAGAACAATAAAGGAGTTTGACCGTTTGAATATTTGTGAAGGAATTACAAGAGCGCAGAACAAAGCCAAGTGTTTTCATAGCCTTGTTTGCTATATTATTGATATGGTTTACGAATGATAATTCCTCGTCAAATAAAATGCCAAGATCATTAATTTCAGTAACGGTTTTCAAGGGAGTGGCATTAATCGAGTAGTTAAAAATGATAGGATTTTTAATTGTATGAAAGCGTATAATTTGGCATTTGTCAATATTTAGAAGGAGTTTATTAGTACTGCACCAGTAATTCAGATTGGCCAAATTAAGTTGGATCTTTTGGCAATCTTGAATATTTCGTATCACTTTAAACACTTTCATGTCATCAGCAAAAATTAAAATGTTCACATCATGAAAAACAGTAATAATGTCATTAATAAATAATAAAAACAAGATAGGTCCTAGATGAGAACCTTGTGGGACACCGCTGGTTGCTCTAAACTTAAAGGAAGAGAAAGAATTTATTTTTACAAATAGTTCTCTATTACAAATATATGATTTTATCCAATTTAAAAATTTTCCCCTTATACCTATTTTATTAAGTTTGAATAACAATATGTTGTGATCCACCTTATCAAACGCTTTACTGAAATCAGTGTATATAGAGTCAACTTGTAGTTTCTGCGATAAAGCATTAGTAATGTAACTTTGATATAATAAAAGATTCGTTAAAGTAGATTTGCCAGGTGTAAAACCATGTTGATTAGGAACAATTATTTTATTTATATCGTTCGAAATATTTTCTAGAACAACACTTTCAAACAGTTTAGGTATGGTGGATAAAATACATATAGGACGATAATTGGAGACATCACTCTTATTACCCTTTTTAAATACTGGAATAAGATAACTTAATTTCCAGGCTTCGGGGAAAGTGCCCAATTCCAGAGATTGATTAAATAATTCTACTAGTGGATAGGATATTGAGGATACACATAGTTTTAATAGTATAGGTGGAATGTTGTCAGGGCCGGGAGATTTGTATACATCTAACAATTTAATTTTCTTTACGACTTGATCAAGGTTGATGCGAACTGATGAAATGTTAAGACTATCAATGAGTTCAGAGTCAGGAATGCTATTATCAGTAGCTGAATATACATTCATGAATGATTTTGCAAATAAATTAACAATGCCGTTGATGTTGTCGCTGGATTCATTGCGAAAGTGCATAGTGTTTGGTAGATTAGAACTATTTTGTTTTTTAGAATTAACATATTTCCAAAAACTCTTAATATTAGATTTTATATTGCTTTCAGTTTTGGCGATGTACTCATTGTAACATTTCTTAGATAAAGTTTTGCAATTTTTTCTAAGATCGTGAAAAAGTGCATAGCTGTTTATAGATTTGGACTCTTTAAAACATTTATGTGCAAGCTTTTTCTTACAAACTAATGTAATCAAATCCCTTGTATACCATTTAGGATAATTATTAGCATTATTGTTTGTAGATTTAGGAAGATAGGATGTAATTGCATTGGTAATTATTGAGTTAAATCTATCAACCTTTGAGTCGATAGATGTGTGATCTTTAAGAAATGACCAGCTTTGTTCATGGAGATATGCAGATACCTTGGTGTAGTCCGTATTATGAAAATCGAAACCTGATATAGGGTATCGTAAGTTGCCAATGGCCACATTATGAATTTCAAATTCTAGAGGTGGGTGGAGTACATCCAAAGGTTGAAAACCATTCCATTGATTTAAGGACTTTAACGGAGTCAAAGTTAGAAAAAATGAGGTCTAATATTCGATTATTAACATTCGGGATATAGTTACATTGTTTTAACTCCAAGTATAAGCTCATATCTAATATTTCGCGAGCACTTTCAGGATAATTATTGAATGATATTCTGTCATCGTTTTCACTCCAGTTAATTAACGGGTAAATTGTAGTCTCCTGCCAATATAATTTTGGAGTGTGGGTGTATTCTCGTCACTTCTTCCACAGCTTCACAATGGCGTTTGTAGGAATCATTGTTTGATGAAGGTGGTATATAAATGCAACCTATTATAATATTGTTTGGTAAAGTGTTGAGTTTAACAAATAATTGTTCAATGTTTGCTGGTTGAGTCAGAAGTCTCGAAGATCCGATTTTCTTGGAGACTTCTAATAAGGTACCACCTCCCCTGGTTTTGTTGGTTAATGAGACATTTCGATCCATCCTATAAATATTGTGAGATTCGCATGCAAATTCCTCGGTAGCGATGTCTTCAGTAAGCCAAGTCTCCGTTATAAAGAAAATATCGTGATGTATTAGAGAAATAAACAATTGGAAGTCTACCAATTTGGTTTTGATGCCTCTAACATTTTGGTAGAAGCATGTCAACTTAATTGGTTGGACTACTTTTTTGAAATGAAGTCATTATCTTAGGACTCCCGTTTACATATTTTATTGTGATGTTTTGTTTGCCATTTTTTAATCTTTTTTCCAGTTCAACGCGTAGATCGTTTAGGTGTTTTCTTTGTAAGATCGTAAGGTCTTGTCGAATTGAGAGGTTTTTGGAGATAATTCTTCGATTGCGCAGAATTGCCATGGCTTGTGATTTTTCATTAAATGTAATTTTGATTGGTCGTGGTTTATCTTGGTTAATCTCTCTACCTAGACGGAAAGCGGTGAAACTGGATGTTGAAATGTGTGGTTCGATCACTTTGAGGGAGTTAACCACGTTATCGGCATCTTCCTTAACTTGTTAATTTCACTGTTTGCACAACTCTCAGGAACATTATACAAAATTATATTTTTTGACCGAGATTTTCTTTCTTCAATTTCGTTTAAAGTCTCAATTAAATTTTGAGTTGTATCACAAGTTTCGGGGTTTTGATGAGATGTGAGTTCACTCAAATTTTTACTTTGAATTAAGGACTTGAAAGCTGTCAATTCACCTTCCAATTTGCCAATCATCCGACGCATTCAGATACAAATCTCAAATAACGGTTAGTGTTTCACCGGTTAAAATACCATAACTATTTTCTTTACACGATTTTGGAACAACAAGGTCAACATGAGACAACAAAAATAAATTTAATTATTTTCAATATTCCTCCATTGTTGCGTCACACATGGTTAGAAGGCGAGTGCAGTTGCAGCGCAGGGTCAAGAAATGTATGGACAACTTACAAAAGAAGAAAAGAAGTCGACAACAGGTTTTCTAATATGAAATAAGAAATTAAACAACACAGGACAATAAAAACAAACAAAAGTCTTCATTGGATTTAAACACACTAACATTTCTGTATTAGACATTTCTAATGATAAAATAAATTTTGTTCAGTCGAACATTAACATGCGCGTCTATTATTAGGTAGCTCCTATAATAGGTAGGTATTTACTGAAAAAACTAATAATTTTTTTATTAAAATTTTTCATTAAATTAATAAAAATAACTTGGTCAAACACCACTATACATATTTGTTGTCGATTCCGACCAGGTTTAGCTACGACCGTAACTTCTTTAGGGTAAAATCTTAACTGACTAAACATTAAAAAGTCATGTGCTTATATACTAGTCATACATCAGGTGTGAAAGGACGAAGTGCCAATAGTGGGGGGTAGGGGGTCGGAGTGCGCAGGGAGGCACTCCGTCCTCTCACTGATGTATGACTAGTATATAAGCACATAATTTTTTAATTTTTAGTCAGTTAAGGCTAGACAGCCGTTTCACAAATATGCGGATCTGTCAAATTACGTTGATAGATCATCAGAATAAAAAATACACGTTTGTTACATATTTATGGTACACACGTTGCTAAAACAGTAAGGTTTTGATAGAAAGAGATGGTCATATATTCTTTGATTCCAACGGCGTCACTCGTCCCCGGGGACTACTACATCTGTCAAAATATTTGCTTATTTTAACTTTTGACAAATGATCTTATATTGTTATGTTTATGTTAATTTATATAGCGCCACTTTGCGTAAGAGACGCTTCAAGGGCACTTTACAGGTGCGACATCCCGAAAAAATGAATTTTTAGGCTCTTCTTGAAGTGTTCGTGGTTCTATATTATATTATTTGATTAGACTTATTATTTTCCTTATTATAAATTAAGAATCTTATTAATAATTCTGAACTCCTTTTTAAATCAATGCATATCGTAATATGAAAATAACAAAACAATTACCTACGCTCACACGCGTACTTCGTATATCAAAATGTATTATTTTAAGTTTCGACAAATTCCCGTATTTTATTTACGTCCAATTATTACTTACTGTATAGAATTTAAAAAACATATTAATAATTCTGAAATACTTTTCAAATTATAATGTATACCATAATATTAGGTCCTGACATATGAAATTGGCGTTTTGCCGTACTGGCAAATTTGATCTCAAATATCTTCTCTTTGGTTAGGAATTCCAAATCCAAATTTATACAACTATTTACTCATGTATTTGTGTTTTGAAAATTATAATTCATTTGTTTTTTCCTCAATTGTTTTTTTCTTTGCGTCACTCAGTTTACAAAATGAAAAACTTGAAATATCGCGTTATTTACGAGTACGAGTTCCACCGTGGCACCAGTGCTGCAGAAACGGCTCGAAGGATTAATGATGTGTATGGCGAAGGTGCCGCAAAAGAAAACACAGTGCGTTTTTGGTTCCAACGTTTTCGTTCTGGAAATTTCGACCTGCAGAACAAGCCCCGTGGACGGCCGGAGACCAAAGTTGATAATGAAGAATTGAAGGCTATTGTGGAAGCGGATCCATCGCAAACCACATCCGAGTTAGCTGCAGGCTGCGGTGTTAGTGATAAAACTGTTTTAATCCACTTGAAGCAAATTGGTAAGGTGAAAAAGCTTGAAAGGTGGGTACCTCACGAATTGAGTGAAGCAAATCAACAAACGCGCGTTGACTGCTGCGTTGCATTACTCAACCGGCACAATAATGAAGGGATTTTAAATCGAATCATTACCTGTGATGAAAAGTGGATCCTGTACGATAATCGGAAGCGCTCATCGCAATGACTGAACCCTGCCGAATCAGCCAAACCATGCCCCAAGCGAAAATTGACTCCAAAAAAGTTACTTGTGAGCGTTTGGTGGACTAGTGCTGGTGTCGTTCACTACAGCTTTCTTAAATCTGGCCAGACGATTACGGCAGATGTCTATTGTCAGCAACTGCAAACCATGATGGAAAAGCTAGCTGCTAAACAACCGAGGCTGGTTAATCGCTCTAGGCCACTGCTGCTTCATGATAACGCTAGACCACACACTGCACAACAGACGGCTACCAAATTAGAGGATCTTCAATTGGAATGTCTAAGACATCCACCGTACTCTCCGGACCTTGCCCCAACAGATTACCATTTTTTTCGAAATTTGGATAACTTCTTGCAAAGGAAAAAATTCAACTCCGATGGGGCAGTCCAAACCGCCTTCAAAGATTTTATTGATTCCCGTCCGAATGGTTTTTTTAGTAAAGGGATCGATGAACTACCTATGAGATGGCAAAAGTGCATAGATAGCAATGGTACATACTTTGATTAAATAAATATATTATAATAAAAAAAATCGGCTTTATATTCCTCCCATACTAAACGCCAATTTCATATGTAAGGACCTAATATTAAAAGAAAAATAATTACATGATAGACGCCAACGCGCATGATTCTGGAACAATTGTTGAAATTGGGATAATACCGAAACTGACATGTGACACATGTTCAAAGTGTAAAAAGGATGAAACCGTTCGAAAATCCATATAAAACCTTAATAAATGGAAAATATCAATTGCTTTTGAGCGTATTATATAATAATAATTCATATAAATGTCAAATTTGGCGTAGAAGTACGATTAATAGTGAAATAAATGACGAGGAATATTCGGCTACATAAACACGTCTGACCTCCGTCGTGGCCATACGGCACGTGATCTGCATTCTGACGTATGAGGATGTTATTTTTCATACTTTAGAATTTTTGTTTTAAGATAATAATGTGTTTTTAATAAAAAATGTAGCTTTTTAATAGTGAATGAAGACTCAAAGTGCGAATATAGATACAATATATCATTTATAATCATATTTTTATATGAATAAACAATATTTGAAAATCATCAAAAATCGTAATAATTTCTTGCATGTTTGAAACATTATAACTTTAATAATATTGAATATTTCTTAATTTCCTACATACGGATTCTAGATAATTAAGTAATCTTTATACGTATAAAAAAACATACTGTGCTCACATACAAATTTTAAGAAAACCCCTCATCGCCCTACAACAATAAAAACGAGTTTTTGGCCACGGCCTCTCGATTAATTAATTAGTAATTAACTTGTTTCTAAAAAAAAAACTAACTTTTAAATAGTGGGTGAGGATTCAAAGTGCGGGATTAAGCAGAACATATCACTTAAAATCATCTTTTTATATGAATAAACAACATTTGAAAATCATCAAAAATCGTAATAATTTCTTGCATGTTTGAAACATTACAATTTTATAAATATTGAATATTTCTTAATTTCCTATGTACGGATTCTAGATAATTAAGTAAACTTTATACATGTAAAAAAACATATTATGCTTACATACAAATTTTAAACGAACCACTCTTCGCCCGGGAACATTAAAAACATTTTTTTGCCGCGGCCTGTGGATTAATGCCTATATTTTACTTAATTATTGTAAATAATGTTCAGTTTATTACTTTTATATAAGAACAAAGGTTCTATCTAAGTTATCGCCCTAAAAAAATTGCAATCTATCATGTACATTTTGATATAAATGAATAATAAAAACCCAAATTTTCGTAAAAAACGCCGAAATATGCATTTGCAGTGAATGTGCCGCCTTAAGACTTTACCCTGAAGAAGCTATGGTCGTGGTGAAACCTGGTTGGAATATAACAACAAATAAAGTGGTGTTTAACCAAGTTATTTTTATTCATTTAATTATAATGTCCCACCACCAAATATTTGCTTCCTTAAAAAAAAAACTAAAAATTTTCAGCTTGAAAAATTTCAATAAAAAAATGTTTCACTGAAAATTGTTTGTAATTTTTTTTTGACATTAGTAAGTCTGATAAAAAGCAAAAGGGCCCAAAAATAAACTTTATGAAAAATAAATAATACATTAACATGTTTACCAAGGCTATTACTCTGCGAAGTGGAAGATATCGAGTCTCTGTCAGATCCTGTGGACATTTCCCTTTCCAGACTATTGGATCCATTAAGGACACTTGTAAGATATACTGCAGTCCAGGCGAAGGGCATCCGGTACTTTCCAAGGCGTTCACAAGCAGCTACTGCACCCGATTTCACCTTTTCCCTATTCTAAAATATTTACACATTATTTCATAAATAAATATTTACAGTACATGTTTTTGAAAAATAAACGGGATGCGATTTACAAAAGCACATTTGTTTAGATAATAATATGTATCGCTTAACAATAAAAATTAAGCAATTAACGATGTAAGTATTACATTAATAATATTGAGGTTGTATCTTTATTTCTGTTATGGTAATTACATACCAATATGTACAAATTGTCTTTCTCTGTAGCGGCCTTGTATATTTCCGTAAATATATCAACCTTATCGTAAGTCTCATATATTAATTGATCAACATTTATTATCCATTTTTAGAGCAATCCACTTTTGGCCGAGGCCTGTCGATTAAGGCTTATATTATCTTAATTATTGTAAATAATGTTCAGTTTATTACTTTTATATAAAAACAAAGGTTCTATCTAAGTTATCGCCTTAAAAAAAATGCAGTCTATCATATACATTCTGATATAAATGGATAATAAAAACCCACATTTTCGTAAAAAACGCCGAAATTTGCATTTGCAATGAATGTGCCGCCTTAATTTATTTGGTTTTAAATTTCACTGAACTTTGTTCTGAACAAATTGCAACTTCACAATAAGAATGTGTTCTTGAATATAATAAAAATACATACATACATTTAAATTTTTTTTTGCAATATAAAATCATTTAGAAAAGATGTGTACTTTTGTGAGTTTATTTATGTTTCTTTGAAATAGAGTTGTATAATGTATTAAAAAACTCTAATGTTAGCACACTAATTACTGTTAAGCGCCCTTGAGGTGAGTACTCACAAAAATGGCGCTATAAAAATCATCCAATTATGATTTTTATTAACTGATTAACGTCAGATGTTGTATATGGACAGTCAATTCTTGAAATATATTTATGCATCATATTTACCTTATCTTCTTTGATGTAAGGCTCGACACATTCAGTAATGTCTCCTTGCAAGACCTTCTCCAATCGGATGACCAGAAATAAGTCAGGTGTGGGATGTGTTATATCAAATACAGCACTGCGGCTCAGTGTTGAGACATCACATTTCGGAATGTGGGATGCCAACATCTGCTTGATAGACTCGGGATTCAAATCAAAGTAGAAATTTTCAGAAACCTTTTTCTTCTCCTTAGCGTCGTATAATGCCATTGATGCAAATATTGGCTCAACTTCAAGTTCCAACCTAAAAAATAATAACTTTAATTTTGCAACTATGTACATATTTTCGGTACATAGATGTGCTGGGTTTTTATTGTTATTTTCAGTTTTCTAAAAATTATTTTTAAAAAAAAATTATCTGCGATTTACTTAATTAAAAAAAAGTGGTAAACACTTTTTTTTCTAAAATGGTATTTTTCTATTGTATGGTAAAATTTCCTTACTATAAATTTTTACTAGGTAAAGAATACAATGAGAAAATTTACTTTCCAATTCTGAATCTATTTACATATACTATTAGAAAATAAATTTAAATCCTCTGATCAAAAAACATATTAATTATTATCTAAATAAAAAGATTTTCAATCTTTGCGTTTACGTACTCAATAAATGAATGTTATTTTATCAGTCAATAACCAAAAGTTTACAAGATGCCATCGATGAAGAAATGATTTTTAGAAAAAGTTTTGAAAAATATATTGTAGACTGTATAATCATAACCTTAGTTGTAGACACTTAACCAGGATCCTATGCCCCATGATTTCACTGGGAGCTTCAGCCTGGGTTCGCTTTTCTACGCTTTCTTCATCTTCAACATAGGATGCATACAGTCCGAGTAGTCCACCCCTGCGACCCTCCATACGTCGGGCCTCATTGACCTGGTCCAGCTGGTCAGGTGGCCGGCGTTCCAACAAGTCTGGTAGGAGAGGATCCGACGAAGAGCTTCGGAGATCCAGGCTGGCCCAGGAACCGCGCGGGGTGAGAGTGTCATTGCAGGACGAGGCGGAGGAGATGGAGGACACAGATTGGCGGCCACTCGATGGCTGAGAGTAACCCTATAAAAATACACAGGAGATCAGGTCTGACAAACCAATTCCTGCTGTAGCTGCTTTTTCTAACATGTAAATTATGGGGGAAAACTACCGGATGCGTATGCAATAATACAAATACAGACCTGCAAGGTAAGTTCTTCACTCGGAGTGGACACAAGTTGCGGATCAATATCTACTTCGTAGTCCTGCCTGGGAATACTCTGCATGAGAGCATGCCTCTCATTGAGGCGTTCACGAGAAACACTGGAGCCGGAGAAGTTGCGGTAATGGTAGTCCACAGCTATCCAATCTGATGTGTGGCACCGGACACACTCGCGGACGTGTAGTGGTACTTCACATCTATTTAAAGAAGTTCATTAATACAGAAAAATGGTATAATCTTACAAAAAAAAATTCTCATCAAGATTTAATCTGTGGGAAGGCACGGATTAAATTACAAGCACAGGAGTTTCCTATAAAACTAATATTTTTCAAAAAATGTTCAAGTTGGTGACACATTATGAATATTTAAATTCTTGATTAAAAGGAAAAAACTATTTTCCACTCATACAGGTTTTTTAACACATTTTAAGGCAGAAGCGGTAACTAAGAAGAGCTTGTCTACTGACTTAAACACTGTGAAGTACATATGTAATTAGTTACATATAACATATATGAAAATACATTTTCAAAACATATTTATTATGGTGATAAAATATTTTTAAAGAAACAAGACATTAATTAGTTACTTAATATTTACTTTACTGTTCTCAGCCTTAGCAAATGGAGAATAGATAAAAAATATATTAATTAATTATGCTAGATAAATTAACATATTTTGTAAATTCTACTCACAGGTCTTCTTCCGGCATAACATGTTTGATGGTTCTAATCCTTCTGGGCACAATGTTGACCTCCAAATCATGGTTGGGGTAAGCAAGCGGATCTCGATCAGATACAAGCTTTGTGGACAGCTCTTCCCAGTCGGGTGGTTCAACCATATCGCTAAGGGACATCTAAAAAATTTCATAATCTTTATTACATTTTATTTACATTTTGATCTCATAATTTTCCATTAGATAAATAAATAATTTATGTTTATTTCCAAAAAATATGTGGATAGGAAGCTCCTAATGATTACTTTAGAATGATTAAATTTTGTAAAATTAACTCAATCAAAATATCAAAACAAAGATGTTCAATTTCCACACAGAAAACGTAAATTTAAATTGAAAATAACAAGTGACATTTTCAAATTTAGATTTCTGCTTAAAATCTTAGATTTAAAAAAATTTAATGCTAAATTTAATAATAGAAAAGAAAACATGGTGATTTTCATGAATAATATATGCATCTCCTTAATTTGCAATTGCATAGACTGAAGTTGAAAAGAGACTGAATATTAAATGTCTAATTGAAATGAAATTGGATGATTACTTTCCACATATTCCAAAATGACTTATTCAACGTTGTGAAGTTGCGCAGACTTCTTTTGTTTCTCCCTCAAGTAAAAATTAAGGGGTTATATATATTCTAAGCCATATACCACTTAAATATGACTACTTCAGTCACTTTAAAAAATTATATACATGTTTACAAATTATTTTATGGAACGAGGTGTGACAATTTTATTATTGACTTTAAAAAATGTGCATTTAATTTATGTACTTTAATATTTGAAAACAACTTAATATATGCATCAAAAATAGGCCACTTTGCTCATCCAGAGTTCAAAATCCAAGTCAAGCGAAAAAAAAAAGTGTAAATTAAGGCCACAGCACCAGCAGGGTCATTTTATATGTGTGCGTAACAAATTTATAATTCCATAACTCTTATACATCTGTCTAAATAGGATGTTTAGCAACATCAATAAACAGTGGACGAAACAATAGTGAAAAACACAGTAATATTCCTAATAAACTGAATAAGAGTCCCATTCATGGTACTTTATGAGTCCCAAATCATGGCATTGTTTTAATAATTTTTTTCAGGATTGTTATTCTTTTAAATGCCAGCTGACACTGGTCTGCACTACTAGTATACATGTTTAAATGACTTAGAAGATAATGTATACATTATGTATCCACACAATAAAAAAAAAACAAAGTGGATTTAAATCAGAAAGTGAAAGATTTCCTATGCCTTCATTCTACAAAATATAGTTCAAAAGATACTTACCGAAGATGAGCAACCTGATATACTTCCAGATTTAGTCTGAAAGGAAACTGTTCTCCTCACTTCGGCTCCGTGTGATCTGCGTAAATACATTTCTCAATCAATAACAACATGCTCACATCTAATAAGAATCTTTCATCTTTAAAAACTACGTAATACTTCAATATAAAAGAGCGAGTAAAATAGAATGACTTAAATACATCTCAAAAACTGATTACTGAAGCAATGAAATTTCATATAATATATTTGTGCATGATATGCATACATAAACTTTTTCATCGACTCCCGCATTGCAGGTTTGACGGTACTGGGCTTGGCATTAAGAATAATATTTTACCCTGATAGCTTTTGTGAAAATGATTTCTGTGCTGCTAGCATTTTTAAATATGTTTCAAATATGACACTGGTAACTCATCACAGAAAATACTATGTAGAAAATTATAAACAACTCAGAAGAGAACCCTGCCTTTTGCACATGAGTAATGTCAAAAAATTGTTTACTATTATGAAGTTAGGCGTGAATAAAAATTGGGTTCTAGTTAAAACTAGTTACAGTATTAATTTCATAGATGTCACACTACTACAGTATACACACGTCAGTTTTGGTTCAAGATTCGATAATAGATGGCAATAGCGCACCGCCAAAAACAACGTGGCGCCAAATCAAATTGACGCAAAATTAAGAAAAACTGCTTACAAATAATAAATACTTGCTTACGTAGAGATTTTTCAGTCATACATATTTCACCCCACTACGTGGCTAAAGAACGCAGTAGCAATGCGGGCGTGGCTGCTTATACTGGGACGGTATTTGGATATTTTTGCATTAGCAGTAGTAATATGCTTAAAGACAATTATTTACGACTCAAATACATATATTATAGTATACGTTCTAACACAAATCAAGAAATTTGCTTTAGAGTTTCTACCGCTTATTTTAACCTCGCAATGACCTGTTCGATTGTTGATTTTGTATAGTAATGTTGAAGGGAAGAATGAATTAAAATGTGAAAATAACAATAATAGATACATAAATGAGTGCCATGATTTTATAAACCTCATTTTTTTATTCTACATATACATAGCGCTACATCACTCATAGAAGTAGCAAAGAAATAAATTATTTTAATCAAAAGCGAACTTTGAATTTGCCACAATAATTTTGAATGTGGAACATGTTCGATCGACGCTATAAATAATCAGGTACCTACTAGCATATGGTAGGTAGGTATAACCGGTATTAGCTTCGGTATTTATTTATTTATTTAATTATTTTTGGGAAAATTAACAGCATACTAACATATTAATAAATATAAAATAATGGATTTTAAAATTATGCCAATTACAAATTATTATTGTATAATCATCTTATTCTGTTATCTGTCTTCTTTTTTATATGGAGCCTTGGAAAATTGAACGTGTTTTTTGTTTTGAAAACGAATATCTGACAATTACGTCATTTTTGTAATAAATAATTTTTCGACTATCACCTTCAATCGTTTTTGGCATGATGACAAATAAAAATATCCTTAAAAAACATTGACGACGAGAAGCCCCTTTTGGCATTCAGATTACACAGATAAAAACGTTATTAAATAAAAAGTTTTGATTTTCAATTCAATAACCAATCATTGGTCAATTTTTTAATTGAGCATTTTTATGATTGGTACTCAATTTTAGATGGTCGACAATATATTATATATTACTGGAACACTAATTTCAAGTGAATAAATTTTTAACAGTTTAAAGGTACAGATACACATGCTTATTTAGTGGCATGCTAATGAGCATGCCACTAATAAGCATGCCCTAACAACTGTACACACTTGCTCATTACTGGCTTGCTTATTAGTGGCATGCTCAAAAATAAGCATGCCCAAAGCTAACAATCAAACACATGCTTATTAATGGCATGCTCTTGTCATACAATAGAGACGCTCTTGTTCAAAATGGAAACTTTGCAAACTGAAATAGAAAATTCAAGTGAACCAATAAATCAAAAAAGTTCCCGAGTTTCCATCCGCACATTTTTGATTTTAGTTTTTATAATTTTAATTGTAAGATTTGAATCATTCATGCATATTAATAAAGTTTCATAAACATTATTTCTCACTATATTATTTTTACACAACGGTGACCGAGTATTCCACAGACATTCGTGATTCCTATAATAAGTCAGGAAAAGTAATGTTTTATCATCTCCCCAACGCGCCATATTTGTTTCATCTGTCGCAGACTGAGAAGATCGCATTGATTATCGATACTAGCCGCGAATGACATAAGCATGCTCATAATAAGCAAGCCTGTTCACGCATGCTCCAAAGATACCCCTTCTTTATGGTGAATGACAGTGGCATGCTTATAAATCAACCGGCGGTTGATTTTTGAGCATGCCACTAGGTGGCATGCTCATTACTAGCAATGTGCGTACACACATGCCACTAATAAGCAAGGCCTAAAGAAGGTCGATACTACGCATGC
Organism: Agrypnia vestita; assembly: GCA_016648135.1. Classification (NCBI taxonomy): domain Eukaryota; kingdom Metazoa; phylum Arthropoda; class Insecta; order Trichoptera; family Phryganeidae; genus Agrypnia; species Agrypnia vestita. The sequence goes on from JADDOH010001191.1 coordinate 124,069, forward strand.
TCGCGTGCCACTAAATAAGCATGTGTATATGTAGCTTAATGGATGCGCGTGCATTTCGCGGTCTCGCATTCCCGTTACAAGCTGCGCGTGCGCAACTCCTGTTACAAAAACATTTTTCCTTTAACAGGCCAAAAGAATTTCAAAAGAAAAAAGTATAACTTTAAAAACTATAATTTTCCGTTATAATTTAGATATACAGGCATAAAAATATTTTAAAAATTACTCAACAACTCCATGGGGTTGATCTTTATAATTAAAATAGTTTATTCAGATAAATAATATAAATAATAATTTATATTTCAACATTTTAAGACACGTCAGTTATGAAAATGGTCTAACATGGTAAAACTATTTATATTAATTTTATTTGAGAGTTACTGCGTATTTTTAAAGAAATAGGATCCCCACGTGTTTACTTTATACCCACCATTTATTTTACTTCAGCGGTAGTTATATCTTAATCCTTAAAGAAACACTGCGTGCCCTAAATTGAATTTTATAAATTATGCAGTGCCTGTTATCTACGCTCTGAAATTCTGTCTTTTTGCGGACATTTGCAGTTCTAATCCAGAAAGATCTATTTATATTGTATCTCTATTGTTTTTAGTCAACGATAATTTTCAGAACGCATTTAAGCCCTCAGAATCTAGGTAGGTAATCTAGGTACCTACAGAAAATTGTAAGCACGGTGAATTAATTTGTGATCATTTTTATCACGTAAAAATTAGGTAATCCGATGGGACTGAAACCAAAACAATTCACTTACTTAGGTACATAGGCAGAAGATAGAGCGTCACACTTCTCTGTCCTGACACACAGCTCTCGCCTTATCCACATTCGTGCACATTCTTCGCATTCAAGCTCGACTATTGTTGAGGCTTCTAACAGGACCATCTTCCAGTATCTGGTTAATCAGATCATGCCGACCGCCTTCTCTTTCTGGCGCCATCAACACTTGCGTTATATATCTTTCTTACCATTCTTTCCTCATTCTTTCGCTCAACATGCCCAAACCATCTGAGCGACCCTTTTTTAATTCTATTAATTATGCTAAGATCAGTTTTAGATTCATTAATAATATCAATCTTCATTCTTTACTCTTTCATAAATGGATTTTGTCACACATAATATGTCTAAGATACTGCGTTACCACTGCATTCAGTCTACTTTCGTTCCTCTTCTGCCAGCTCCAGACTTCACTCCTACACATCAGTGTGTGTTAATTTTTGTTCAAATTTATTACATAGAATGTACCTACTTATAACGATACAACGACCAATCGGACGACAGTGCAACAATATAATTCTAAAAATTAAAATGATTCGATGGTGGAGTCCCGATATATCCCAATCACCTTTGATATATTATTTACAATTTAATTAATTGCTTTTGAAATTTTAATTTGCTTCCTGACATTGATATATTACAAAGAGCAAGTAATTTTATAGTTGTTGCGCCGCCTCTACATTACTAGCGAAGTCGGCCGAAGTGAAGCGAATACGATAGTGTAGAAGGGTACTTCGTGCTACTTCGGCTCGCCGCGGACGACTTCAGAAAGTTGTCGGTTTTTGGGCCGAGTCAAAGGAATCGAAGTGACCCGAAGTTCGTGCGAAGTACTATTCTATCGGGCAACTGAGTTCCTCGCAGTGTAGACACCTTAGAGCATATACAATCCAATATACTCTAAGGTAGACACATACTTCGGGTTACTTCGGACTTCGGCCGACTTTGCGAGTAGTGTAGTGCCGGCTTAATGTATTCATTTAGACACAAATAAAAAAAACATGTGTGAATTTTATAATAATATATACAGGGTGTCTCATAGCTAGTAGCAAATACTTTACCTAATATTAGGTCCTTACATATGAAATTGGCGTTTAGTATGGGAGGAACATAAAGCCGATTTTTTTTTATTATAATATTTTTATTTAATCAAAGTATGTACCATTGCTATCTATGCACTTTTGCCATCTCTTAGGTAGTTCATCGATCCCTTTACTAAAAAAACCATTCGGACGGGAATCAATAAAATCTTTGAAGGCGGTTTGGACTGCCCCATCGGAGTTGAATTTTTCCTTTGCAAGAAGTTATCAAATTTCGAAAAAAATGGTAATCTGTTGGGGCAAGGTCCGGAGAGTACGGTGGATGTCTTAGACATTCCAATTGAAGCTCCTCTAATTTGGTAGCCGTCTGTTGTGCAGTGTGTGGTCTAGCGTTATCATGAAGCAGCAGTGGCCTAGAGCGATTAACCAGCCTCGGTTGTTTAGCAGCTATCTTTTCCATCATGGTTTGCAGTTGCTGACAATAGACATCTGCCGTAATCGTCTGGCCAGATTTAAGATTTAAAATCCCTTCATTATTGTGCCGGTTGAGTAATGCAACGCAGCAGTCAACGCGCGTTTGTTGATTTGCTTTACTCAATTCGTGAGGTACTCACCTTTCAAGCTTTTTCACCTTACCAATTTGCTTCAAGTGGATTAAAACAGTTTTATCACTAACACCGCAGCCTGCAGCTAACTCCGATGTGGTTTGCGATGGATCCGCTTCCACAATAGCCTTCAATTCTTCATTATCAACTTTGGTCTCCGGCCGTCCACGGGGCTTGTTCTGCAGGTCGAAATTTCCAGAACGAAAACGTTGGAACCAAAAACGCACTGTGTTTTCTTTTGCGGCACCGTCGCCATACACATCATTAATCCTTCGAGCCGTTTCTGCAGCACTGGTGCCACGGTGGAACTCGTACTCGTAAATAACGCGATATTTCAAGTTTTTCATTTTGTAAACTGAGTGACGCAAAGAAAAAAACAATTGAGGAAAAAACAAATGAATTATAATTTTCAAAACACAAATACATGAGTAAATAGCTGTATAAATTTGGATTTGGAATTCCTAACCAAAGAGAAGATATTTGAGATCAAATTTGCCAGTATGGCAAAACACCAATTTCATATGTAAGGACCTAATATTAATAGTTATGGATATGCAATATCAAAGCTGGCATTTTTGCAATATGCAATATCAAAGTTTGCATTTTTTTTAAATATTTCTGACTTAGTTTTTGTAAAAAGTTCATTACATCAAGTATCATTACAGTAACACATATCAATTATGGAAAATTCATTCGCTTCAATACAACTCAAATAAAGTGATAAAAACGTGGCAGAAATTGAAAATATAACTTTTTTGCCAAGTTTTTATCATTTTGTTAGACCTGTTTTTTTATTTGCGTCCAAATGAATAGGTGTACATTACAACTATAAAATTACTAGTGGATCTGACGAGGCATCAAAGGTCGACCTGGCGTCAAAGCTTATCGCGCAATTTTTTTTTTATAATTGAATTGCATCCAAAGGCGTTACGGCTAATATATTATGTAAATATTTATTTGACGCGGAAACTTGTCGAGAGTCCCGAATGATTAAACATGTAGAGGTTTACATGCCCAATCTACGCCCTTCCAGAAGCACCTCCTTAGAATGCATCCCATCTTAAACTGCATCCCAAACTGAATAGAAGCCCTTCATGTACCACAACAAGAATACTACCGCAATTTGAAGAAGATTGTTATTTAAAAATGTACACTCTCTACGCGGTTTCCTTGTTGGCCAGGCCTTGTAGGAGTCGGGGTTCACAATGACTCTACGTAGATTATACAAGCAATAGATTATATAACAATGACATTACTTGGATTATACAATAATGAAATGCAAGACACGAGTTTAGGAAATGCAGTGTAATTAGCAGGCGGCCGATATTCGAGAGAAAATTGAAAATGATAAATATTTTTCGTAAATTACTAATAAAATGTACGTAGGTACCAGAAATTTTTTGCAATGAATTGCGTTACTTACTTATCTTATACGTACTAGTGCATCCTGATTTTTTATTATTAAATGTCATTATCATCAAACAAAATGCATCGCTTTTACTAATAACGTGAACTCTAATTTTTTTTTATTGTTTGTGATTTTTAATTTAAATGGAGAAGAGAGGGGTGTAACTGGAAGGCGTCCGTTTGCTATAAAATAATGGGATCAAAGCAACTCGCAAGCAGCGAGGCGTTGCGATCACATTTTAGCCAGCACGTCAGTTCCAAGTGCATTTTACAAGTCCATGCTGCTGGATTTTTTGCTGCGTCTCATGGCGTTAATATGTTTACAACGACCTGGTTACAATATATTTATTAAAAAATACACAACTTTCTCATTAAATATGTATATACAAAATTAACTGACTTTATTTTACAATCTTAAAGTCCCGTATATTTTCCCATCATACGAGGCAAAGTCGGTTAAATGACTCTCAGCAATATTGTATTTTCCCTCGCTGATCTAGTGGTGGGACAATAATATATATGTCACTTGGTGCATAACATATAGGGTGACTTAATTAAACAAAAAAGGCAGTTATATAACAATGTTTTGTCAAATTGAGTGGTAGAAAACCGTACATACCCCACTATGCCCTCTCTCCCCTACTCTTAGATTTCAAGGCTTATTTTATTTATGGTTATGGTTATGCTAATTGTAATTCAGTTGTATTCCACTACTTATAATATTCCCTCTCGTGTGTCAGGAGAGGAAACTTTATGCTACGAAAGTTCAATGAAACACGTTGGCTTCGTTGATGTTTATTTGGTTTACAATAAGTTCCCGAGATAATAATTCGGTATAGCAAAAATTGTACAATGTTTACGTGGCGAAGGCTGGATGGTAAGAAGAGCTCGCAAAATGGCGCCTCAAGCTTTATAACATTTTTGCTCTCTTTTTTTCATGCCGTCTATCATTCTCGTTCATCGGACAGACGTCACGCAGATACATTACACTAATTTTTATAGCGCCGTTTTCGTGTTTTTATAGCGGATCATATAAAGGGATTATATCCTCATGATCAACTTTATTATTCAAACCGACTATATAATACGTACAAACTAATAAAAAAATACGCTTCCTGAAGGCTTTAATCTTATTTAGAATATATTCGAAACTTGAAGGAAAAAATAAACATTACATCAGTTTTATAATTTTTTTAAACAGTATTAATTTCTCAAAATGATTATTTGGTTTTCACACCAAAGATCAATCTACGTACCTACATTTTCTTTTGTGGCCTTACCGAATCCAGACTTCGCGCGTCGATGATGTTTTCATACGTAGGTAAGTGTTTTATAAGACACTTGAAAACAGATTCTCTCTTCTTTTTTTAAGCCAATTCTTATCATCGATGTCCTAATCAAAAATGAAATTTGAATGCATAATTCTAAACTCCACATTTTTTGCCTCCTTCTCAGTGACAGTGATGAAGTGGTAGCGACAACTAAATATAAGAGCGATAGTGAAAGCAGCGAAAATACAAGATGGCTTGATTTTTTGATTATGTACTTTGTATGACGACCTCGTAATCGACTTTTAATAATAACGCAAAATAGAAGTAATCATATGTATGCAGGTAATTTATTTGTAGTAAGAACCGCGTTAAATCAGCTTAGATATTGTTTTACGTAGACTGAAAAACTGCATTGAAATCCGATTATTTTACTGTGTATAATGATATAAACTGCGTTGAACTGAGATATTTTACTATAACATGTTAAAGCTGCGTTAAAATTAGATATTTTGAATTTAGTTATTGAAACAAAACCGGATATTTTATATGAACCGTGTAGATGCGTGGAGATTCGATTCTCGGCGTTTTACTGGAGTCACGTAGTCAATATCACTGACTCCAGCGAAAAGTTGAGTATCGAATCTCTACACATCTATATGGTTTGTATGAAATATCCGTTTTTGTTTCAATACCTAAATATGTCAACGACCATAATATTACAATAAATTATTTATTATTTGGATAGAAAAACTGCATTGAGAACAGGTTAGATGTTATTTATCTATATAAATATGTAGATTGACATGGGAAAGTACGATAGCGTAATATATTGTTACTTTATGCCATTATCTGCACTAATGCAGCTGTGTTGATGTTGCACGCATACGTTTGTTGATGAAATTTTGCATTCAGATGATGGCTACCATTTGCGCTAGAGCGTTCTAGAGTTCTAGAAGTCTCCACGTCTGCCTCAGGAATAGCGGCCCTGAACATAAAGGATTACTAACACATTCTAATACATAATGCACACATTATAATATCAAAAACAACATATAACGTAAGCCAACAACTGCGCACACATTTGGAGTTCTTGTGGGTCTTCTTCACCCACGTTTCAATAATGTGACTCGGTACAGATTAGCGTGCCGTCGAACGTGCTTGGCAGACGCACGAGTTTAGAAATCGTATCTACGTACTTCAGACAGAAATAGACATTAAACACATTAAATTTCAATAAATTTATTCAAATGATTTCTGTAACAACATTAAGGAAATACATTTCAAACAATATAATTTTTCAAATTAGTAAATATCTCACAATGAATAAAAGATAACATGAGCCTGAGACCGGAAGAAATCGCGGAAATATTTTGTTAATAAAATCAGTGGTTCGAAACTTTTAGGTACAAGCGAAATGATAATGATGAGGCACTGTAGATTAGTGGAGTAGAGCGTAATGGAAAGGGCACACAGCTAATTTTAAATACAATATTTTAGTCCCCTGATTTCGTCATCAAAATTTTATGAGAATCGTATAACTGTCGGTCTATACAGCCATCAACCTAAAATATTTTGAAATTATCTTCTTTTGGCGCGTTGAGGGTAAAATTTTCATTTAACGGAAGTTGCGCACGCTGCGCGTGTAGCGGAATTGCGGGACCACGAAATGCGCGCGCATCCATTAAACTCAATAATTCATTAAATTGAAATTAGTGTTCCAGTAATATAAATAATATATTGTCGACCATCTTGAATCGAGTACCAATCATAAAGATGCCCAATTCAAAAGCTGACGAATGATTGGTTATTGAATTGAAAATTAGAACTGTTTATTGAAAGTGATATTCGAGAAACTATTTATTGCAAAAACGGCGTAATTATCAGATATTCGTTTGCAAAACAAAAATCACATTCATTCATTCGACATTCAATGCGGCTGTCAAAGTTGTAAAGTTTCGAAACTTTTGAATACAGAATCGTTTTCTCCCGAAAATTGATAAAACATGAAAGTGGGCAGGCAATTGGACTTTTTTTGAAAATGCACACGTTTTTTGATTCGTCGCATCATATGTCCACATATGTCTGTGATACTGCGGCGATAAATGTCTTCGAATCATCGTGAGACGTCGATTCGAAGGTATGCAGAAGATGATGTCCTTTTCTAATAAATATTATACGCAGGTTAAAAACATCATTTGATGCCATTTTATTGTCGTGCCAGACAGAAATCATAAAAAAATACCAATAAAAAATAAAAATACAATATTTTCATACAATGGTGATCCACCGTAATGTACATTTTCTCTAGATAATGAAAGTCTTAGGAACGGGAAGGTATAATGCTCAAGGTACTCTAGATTTTCTTTACGTTTCAAGATAGGATTTTATACGATAAAAACATATTTGGGCTCAGCATTGTCTCCGTCATGGAATTAGCGTGAGTTGCACGCGACCTGCCATCGGCCCACCCCACGCGTGCGGCGGCGCTCCAGCTTAGGGGTTGAAGTAGAGCCTTCGTCGGTAATCTCCACCACCAAGTTTGCATTATTGTTGTGACTGCGGTGCTGAAAGCAACTTCCTGGAGGTTTCGGAAAACCGTTTCAATAACAATTCGTGAACTTGAATCCCGTGGCGAATGTGCTTAATTAAATTGTCGTGCTCAGCCAAAATCGAGATATTTTGTCTGAAAGAAATCGGAAGTCTTAAAAATACTTTTAGCGTTTTAGAACAACCTGTGAACAGTTGATTAATTTAGTCTGTTTAAATTAATTTACAACAATTAAGGAAAAATTTTTGGTGTCGGAGCGGGTGTCTAAAATGTTGCTTTTCGATGTAAGTACCAATATATTTTTTAATTAAGCCTTTCAACCAGTTAAGTAATAATAGCAATGTTCACAATGAATTAATTTTATTCGCAATTGCATACATTTATTTCCCATTGACGGTGTTTAATACTTTTTATTGAGTTCACTTTCATTCACACACTGACATTAATCGTGTTATAGGTACTTTCGATTGTTTCCGTAGAATTATGCAAAAACTTGATACATTAACGGAGATTACAATTGATTACGTGTATAATATATTTACGATCATAGTTTTTTTAAAAGGAGGTCGTAGAGTTTGTCAAAATTAAAATTCGTAGTCTTTTATTGAAAGCATCCAAGTATTGCGTGCGCTTTAAAAGCTGAAAAATGAAGTTCTCCATAATATATCAAACTTCAAGATGATAAATTAATGTAACGGTGAGTCGGTTTATAAATTATACTTCAACTTTTTTGCTTATAATATTAGGCTGTTTAATAATTTATTCTATTTTCGAACGAAAGTTTTAGGTACCTAAATAACTCAGTAAGGATTTTAACGTAGCGCGTTTTCTTTTATAATTTATCAATATGTCAAGTGTTTTGCTGCGTTATTAGAAAATCTTTTCTCCAATTCAAATTCCAATTCTATATCTAAAAATATTATATAATAATTTAAATCCGAAAGATTCATTTAAGTCTAATTCAATTCAAAACATTAAAAAATATACTTTTCTGTTGGCGTGTCAATGTCATGAAATAACAAAAAAATAACGACCCGTCTTTGGTTTACTGTAAAGATATTATGCTGTAATTTGTTCGTAATCTATTTTTTTTACTTGGGGGAATGAAACAGGCACGATTGCATGACGTGTATCTGTTTTCGTTCGTGAAGATATTTCATCAAATTTTTACTTCAATTTAGTTCAGTTAGTTAGCGTGACATATCTAACAGCTTCAGAATGTTTCTAGTTGTTGCGAAGTACTGCGTTGTGTTAGTGAGAATGAGCAGCTTATGCTATAACCGAGCGAAAGTGGAATTACTGCCGCAGTGTTACTCTGTTATTCTAAGAAAATACGAAGATGTTCCATTAATGTGATAGTATGTACGTGTTAGAGTTCTTGTAGTCGGAAAAAATTTCGTTCCGGAATTCGCGTAAAGGATAGTGTAGAGTTGAGCGCGGGGCATGCAACTGGTGCGTACACGGATGTTTATCGCTAAATCTCTGAGACCGAAAAGAGATTTACGATTTTAACGTTTTCCATGCATTATCGCATTATCTTCAGTAATGTTACTAATACTAAGATTAAGACTAAATGATGGTGTGAAAAGCGGGGGGGAGAGGAGGATTAGAGTCGGGTGGGAGCGTGGTCATTAAGCGCATAAGAGGGGACGTTATAGAAGGTATTTGAATATTAATTACATTACTCTGTACTCAACTCTGCACTGTCTTCAAGCGACTTTCGTATACACTATTAGAATAGTACCGATCCACGGTAGAAAGACCCGAGATAAATTATATTTTCATAGCGAACGTGTTTCATAATTTTCTTTCCATTAATTTGGCTAAATCGGCTGGGACTATAAGGGTGAGTGTCCGCGGATAAAATTTTTCCTCAAAACAGTAGTGTAAGGCAGTATGCAGAGTTATGCTGAGTTATTCATATAAAAATTGTGCATTATATTTATGGAGAACCGCTACTCGCTGCGTATCTAGAGCGCAAAATTGCATCTACAAACTAGCACTATAATAGCAGCTTGGCTGGACTGGCTTTACGATAGAATTAAAAAATTGTAATAAGTTGTGGAAGTGACAAGGGTGGAGTAGTTTTGTCGGCCCGAGGGTTCCGGGTTCGATTCCTGGTGAGGTCACACTACATCCGTCTGATTAACTCAAGCCTGGATTGTTTCTGTGATGTGTTCCGCTACAGTAATTGGGCCCTGCGGCCTGTTGTAGTTTAACAAAATATACTTGCCACTATACTACCGAGATACTACAAGTACGAGATACTACAGACGTGAATTCTTGTTTAAATTAAATTTTAAATGATGCGTTAATATTTTTATTTGATACATACTACTTTGATCACATTTACACATTCGTATATGAATTTAATTTACAATGAGATTTATAATAATTAAGTAAAAAAGAAACAATTGTGATTTTTTTTTTTTGTTATGATTGATTTGACTGACCCTTCATGTATTTTATTACGGAAGCAAAATTCGCAAGACATATCGCAATAGTAAAATAAAATTCTCGCGGATGATCGTTTCATATAGGGCGTCGAAGACAGCTTAATTTGATATAGAAGTTATCTTGGCTATTTGGGCCGTAAATACATTTATGTCTGCACAATTTATTTTCTAAAATAATTATTTTGCCAACCCTGCTTTTATATACAGATAAGTATATATAAATAGACTTCATACGTATACGAAGAGTTGATATCGTGAATGGTTTCAAAATGAATAACCACTTGTTGGTTTGAGATCATAACCTAAAAGTTTAGCAATAGGGGGGTGAAAACTCCCATACTCTAAGGAGAAGGTTTTGTGTACTGTGTCGGGTATAACTGCGAGAAAGGGTAGTGAAATAGGTGATTCCAAACTTTTGTTTGAAAACCTCACGTCAAATTCATAAATTATTCTGTATCCAGGCAGGTATTTTCCAGAAAATGAATAATTCATTTCACTTTTCATTTGAATCGATTTGATCATATTTTATATAAAAAAAATTGGATTACTAAACACAATGAAAAAAGCACCTATTATACGGAAGACGGATCACCTTAATTTATGATTTTTTTTTGAAAATTATTACAGATTATCTACCCGTTGAAATAATTACTTTTTCAAATATATTTTTCTACGATGTACAATACTAATGTAGTGCCTTTGAAAACGGGTTCAACATATCAAATTATGCCACTATAACACCAATGCATAGATGCCAAATGCAGAAAATTTAAACAGAAATTTAATATGTATTGAATTTTATTAAAATAATTATTAAATAAAATGTTGAAAGTAAAAAAAAAAATAGCGGTTAGGTGCATCTGAAACAATTAATTTACTTCAAAAAATAAAATACCCTTTTATTTGTTAGTGTTATACAGATAAATTTAGTATAAAACTCACAAAAAGGTAGTAAAGTAAATAAATCATTGAAAGAATAAGACAGACTGAATGAATGAAATAATTCATCAGTTATTTGACCTAATAATAAAACTTTATTTACGATTAAAATATTTAATTTTGAAAATTAATAGCATATAATTGATTTTAATTAAATATAAAATGAATTAAAATTTAATAAATATTTTTATAGAGTTCTCCAAGTTAAAACTAAGCAAGTAAACTAGGCCATTATCAATGATTCCTTAATAATAATGTTAATTAAAATTTAATTTATTAAAAATTTCATTAAAAGTAAACATGGAGTTCTACAAACTAAACAAAAAACATTAATAAATAATTGTCGTTGAATGATATTCATTTCCATTATTATTGCAGATCAATTAAGTAAAACAATTTACTTTTATTGATTTCCTTAAACGAGTTATGCATATTTGTCTTTAAATTTTGACTAAAAATATTACATTGTGATATTTTCAGTTCAATACGAAACCACGTTTTTTTTGTACGGAGTTTATTTTGAGAACCTCCGCGATTCCATTAATATACTTTTCCAATTCCAAATATAAATGTTGAATGATACCTAATTTGTAAAATCTAAATATAGTCGTACCAACGGAAGGCCGGCACAGCTATCGAGCCTAGAGATTGATCAATGTATTTAAACGAAATATTATAACGGAATATAATTATCATAATTTTTGTCATGAGCGTGATTGAATAGGCATTTCAATAAATAATAGCCAAAGACGTAATATCGTAACGAAAAGTAATTTCATAATTATGCGGGATTATTAAAATAGTATTACTGCTGAACCCTTAATGGCTAGTTTTACATAAAGATATTTGAGTTATTTCAGAGATACATTTACATATAGCCGGCAATAAATACTTTAGTATGATTTTATTAAACGGAACATTATGACGAAAGACATGCCAAGATTGCAAAACAAGCGATAGTGTATCTCAATGTATGTATCGAAATGATGTAATGGAGTAGAGGAGGAGTAATAGAAAAAACGAAAGGATGGGTAAATGTCAGAAGAACAAAAGCGAGTCATTTATCTTCGTCTATTTTCTGAGGGCGCTCGTATGAACTTTGAAAACTCTGGAAGGCTAAAATATCTTTTTATCTGTTTTATTCAATTGGTTTTCCATTTTTTGTTTTGTTCAAGGTTTCTTTTATTACTTACCACCGCAGAAAGTTTCTTATGTTCTATTAACTAAAGGAAAATAGGGTGGGAATAATTTAATTTAATTTAAACATTGTAACATGATCGAATACATTTCGAAATACATTTTCTTTTAGATACTTTTTAGTGTATGAAACGAAGATAGGAATTAAAAGAAATTCAATATTTTTATTAAAGTGTGATTTCTCGTAATATATAAATTCTTTTATCGCGGTAATTAAATGATGATGTCGGATAAAAAATAAATTCTCGGAAAATGATTCGTTTCTTGCCAGACGATTTTGAACCAAAACGGAGTCTGCGAGTTATAGAAAGGTAATGTAATACACGGAGCAAACGATATTGATCGAATTTCGTCGTAAAGAGCGAGACGGCGCTATCAGAAAACTGGGTGCAAACTTACATTAGAAAGGGATAAAAAACGACCCGAGTTAAAATGGATACTTTTAAATTAAATGGACATTTGAACAACGCGTTATAGAGCTTTTGGCACTTGAATATCGAGTGTAGAGGGGTTTATTCGGTTATTTGAAGTTTGGGGGCGACGAGGGGTCGCTCCCGCCCGTCTCGCTTGTCACTGTGCGTCGGGCGGGCGTCGCGGTTCGTAGCGGTCCGGAGCGTAGCGCCGCCCGTAGCGCCGCTCGCCGCGTAGCAGCCGCGCCGCGACGCTCCCGCACCACGCACGGGCGTCCCGCTGCGCTTCCCCGGGCGGCGGCACAGCGCGCGACTGCGGACTCCCGGTGGTATCATTGATACCCGCAAGTGCAAGGTACCGTGCGGGAAAGGGTGGCTCTCGCTGCTGCGGGCCGTCTGGGGCCAGGCCCCGCCGCGGGCCCCCGCGCCCCCCGAGGTGCTGCTGCCATGTAGGGCCGTGTGCAGGATGCTGGACAAGCCTAAAGTGGTACGTACCCGCGTGCAGCGTTGCCATGTCTCATCCCTTGTGTCATCTGTACATGATTATGTGTATTGTGATCCCTATCTCGGAATGTCACTCCAAATATCATTTTCTATGTATCGCTATTTGGTGACGCCTTGTTGTTTTGAGATGAAAGAAGATATTCGGTTATATTTAAATTCTGTTTTCTCCCGGTTTGATTAAACATCGTTTACAAAAACAATATTCTAATTAATAGAATATTTTTGTGTTGTGTTTCGTTAACATATACATTTATTGTTCGTTATTATAAAATTCTACCTGCTGACATTATAATATAAAAGTGGGTCAAGGGTTCTAAATAGACTCGTGGAAACACTTTTATCTCGTCACTTTGTGTAATACTGCACCTAACTTACATAACTGTGGTGTACTTTTCTTCTAAAATTATTTTCTGAAGTAGTTAAAAACGCTTATTCAGTTTATCAAATCGAAAATGTCAAAATATTTTCAATAATTATATAAACAATGACTGTTGCTTCGCGTTAGATGAGAATTTTTAAATTAAAATTGATACACAGTCGACAAATAAGATGGTAAGTTACCAAATTAATTCTTAGAAATACATATAACTTTAATATAAATAATAGACATGCGTAAAACATATTATATATAATTTTAATGTTAAAGGAGAAAATGTAAAAGCGAAGTAAATAAATGTATTGTGAGAATATACGCAATTAATATATCTTATATCCAATTTAAATATGAATGGAAAAAATATAAATGCGATGTAGCTTAGCTATGCGTACCTACATATTTTATATAAGAAACATTTGGCGATTTAGTTATGGTTGCTTAGCTAAAATTGTAAATATATATATTTTGTGCGATAGGTATTTAATTGACGATTTAATAATCTTCGACGTTTTTTTTACTTGATTTAAATATTTTGTATACTTAAGTTCATAATTTTCTTCTTCATAACTTCAAAAGAGTTGTAAATAATGAAATGTTAAATGATATTGAAACTATTCATTAGCTGTAAAGTAAAACAGTGTTTGGTATTGTATCAATACCTATAATAATAATGAAGGTATATGTCTCGGCCAGCACATTTTAAACCTAATAATTTCAAAACTCGCGTGCCTATTTCCTAACCCTGCCCATTTATCTTGATCAAAAGAATTAAAAAGGTCTGTCCAAACGTCACATTCAAATACTCGAAAGCACAATAATTATCATTAGCGAGCTTGTGAAATATATTTTTAAAACAAATATTTAGAAATACTCGGACGAAACTGGTGAGTGCAAAATAACTTTAAATTCTATTATACCGCGAGTAGACAATCTAATTACTCGTGCGGTCTGACCCAATCGGAGACAAGCATTAAAATAGTGTAGATTTTACCATGAAATATTAAATAGTCAAGATAGCATTCATTTTGCCTTGCATATACCTATTAACTGCGCTTGCATTCTGCTATTCCATTGCTTCCTATCATATTTTTATATATGTGGTGTATAAAAGCAAAGGTAGCAATATGCAAAAAATTAAAAAATGTTTTGAATGCCACCCTCACAAAATATAACTAATTTAAAATGTACTGAATTATAGACTTTATTTATCTATCCCTTCAAAATCGTGTATTCTATAAATTTATAGGCTATTTTTCCTACAAAATATTGAATTAAGTACATTATGAAATTAATAATCCTCGATGACTACATAATTTTTTTTTGATACAGCTACCATTGTTGTTATACCCAACATATCATAATTTTATGTTAGATAAATATTTGATTTCCAAAATTTATGTTTTCTCAAAAGTCATGCACCAATGTACTGACTGCACGCGCCTGATGAATTGTCTGTGAGAAGTAACAAGTAAAAGAAGTTAGAAAGATCTTTTTGAAATCGCATTTTGTCTTTTTAAAGCAGCTACTGGGAAATGATTATTCGGAAACATGATAAAATAAACATATCAATATTACCTACTAATATAATTCTAGGGATATTGTTCAAGTTGTTAAGTGAAATATTTAACATTACATAGTAAAATAATACCACATACCACTTTAATATGTAATGGAACGCATTAGTGTTCATGTCCGCTTCAAATAGAGATTTCTGTGAAGTTGAAAACATTTTACAACACGTCAGTTTGAGCAAAGATGTGAATTCAGGACACCGCGTGGCGCGAACGAAGTAAATATTTATTTTAGCTCGTACATGTTTGAGAGAGATTTTGTGAAAAATTATGGTAAAACACATGCTAAGATTTATTTGTTATATTTTAAGTCTTGCGATAGTTGGATATAAATACGTAATTTAGTTTTATTTCGCAGATTTAATTATTTTTTTCATCAGCTTTTTCGAGTTCAAGTCCCTGCTAAATAAACAATAAATTGTTATATACATTTATAATACATAAAAAAGGTTTGCAGATAGTCACTAAATATATAAGTCTAGTATTGAAATATTGTTATAGGTTATTTTTCGAATAATCGCAGTTGTGTATCTAAGCTCTGGGACTAACGAATCTATTCTCATTGGCTTGCGTTATTTCAATAATCATATTAAGAGAGCTATTGTCTAACGTTTTACGCTTCGTCCAAAGCATACAAATATCAAATTAAAGCCAATATAACCACTATAATGAATTATAATGTAATATCTTGACATTACAATTCAATTTCTTGATATGACTATTATCATAAAAACTTTATGCGTATATCAATTATTACATATTACAGATAGTGAACTAGCTCATCCGGATCATTTTAGCATTTTTAGGGCTGATAGACCCTATGAGTCATGCGGGCAAACACGGGGTGGTGGTGTAATGCTAATTTGTAAAAGAGACCTTCAAGCCTACATTCGAGATGATCTAACATGCTCAGCCGAATGCGTATGGATAAAAATTCCCTCAAATAAAACTACTTCTAAAGTATGCATTCATATAGCATGTGTTTACATACCACCCGGACGAAACCACGAAGAGAAAATAACTTCATTTTTATTATCACTGACTAGGGTTTGTAATCAACATTCTGGGGATAAAATATTTGTAATGGGCGATTTTAACTTACCAAAGATTACATGGACGCTGCGAGATAATGCTAACTATTTAACGGCTGAAACGTGTAATAATGCGACTTCGTGCAATCTTATGGAAACCCTGTTCTATCTTGATCTGCATCAGTACCGTGGGGTACAAAATGCCAACTGCCGAATATTAGACTTAATATTATCAAATATAGACTCTTGTACCTCGAGGAGTGAACTTCCGCTAGTCAGCGAGGACCCACATCATCCCGCGCTGCTTATTGAATTAAATATTCAAACACTCTCAACTATTACGAGCCCACTTAGGGAAATAAAACTAGTCGATTACGCTCAAATCTATACTCATTTCTCACAAGTCGATTGGTCATTCATAACAAATGCAACCGACATAGAAATGGCGATAAATGATTTCTATCACATTATTAATGATACTATAGCCTAACTGGTACCCAGATCGCAATTAAAACCACGTAATTATCCAACACGGTTTTCAAACTTCTTGATTAAACTACCAAAAGAAAAACATAAATTACACCGTAAATGGAAGCAGTATAAAAATCCACGTGATTATCTCGAGTTTTCACTATTTCGTGCCCGACAAAAGAAAATTCAAAATGATTGCTATATTAAATATAAAAACAGGATAGAAAATGAGATATCGCAGAATAACAAGAAATTATGGACTTATGCAAAAAATAAAAATAAATTTAACGGAATACCACAAACCATGTTCTTTGGCTCAGAAACAGACGTTGCGTCGGTGGTAAGCAAATTAGCAACCTTTTCCAAAATTATTTTCAGTCGACGTTCGAAATACCTACATATAATTCTGATAGCACCCAATCTTATTCATATTTTAATGAAAACTTAAATACACTGACACTATAGGTAGCGTTTCACTTAACGAGACGGAAACATTGAATTACCTGCGGCGCCTTGATACTACCAAAGGAGCTGGCAGTGAAGATGTCGCACCCTATTTTGTATCACAATGTGTACCAACACTATCCTTACTCATTACTATGTTATTCAACAAATCTATGAAGGAAGGTCGCTTTCCGACTAAATTTAAAGAAGTCATCATTGTACCCATACACAAATCCGGATCGAGGAATAACAATAAGAACTACAGACCAATTTCAATATTATCTGTGTTTTCTAAACTCTTTTAATTAGTTGTGTATTATAACATATACACAATCATACTAAAGAACATTCACAATCATCAACATGGATTTCTTAAAAAGCGTTCTATGTTAACAAATATGATAAACTTCATTAATTATATCACAACCCATATAGACAAAAGAATTCAAGTTACTCGAAGGCCTTCGACAAAGTTGATCATGGCATCCTTTTGCATAAATTAAAACTTCTGGGGATTCACGGAGATCTTCTCAGATGGCTTCTCAGATGGACAATCTTATATTCTGATTTAAAACCATCTTCTCAGATGGTTTTAAATCAGAATATAAGATTGTCCCCTCGGGTGTTCCACAAGGCTCACATCTCGGACCCTTGCTGTTTAATATTTATATTTTTGATATTCATAAATGTTTTATAAATTGTAATTTTTTATCATACGCTGATGAAATATGAAAATTTTTATGTCAGTAAAATCCGAAACCGACTGCCAAAAAATGCAAGAGGATCTCGAGAGACTGTCAGGTTACTGTGAAACGAATAGGCTGATACTAAATGTTATAAAATTTACTTCACCCGCAAAATAAATCGTATTGTATATGAATATACTATTGGTAATAATATGGTCAGGGATGTGGACGAGATACGGGGCTTAGGATTGTTGCTAGACTCCAAAATGAATTTCAACCGGCACATTGACGCGATTGTCGGTAAGCATTCAAAATGTCCGGCTTCATAATGCGTCTTGGCAAACCATTCAGGCAAATTAGTACATTGGAGACTATACATAACCTATATTCGACCTCACCTTGAATTTCGCTCAACAATATGGTCACCCACATATAAATTTAATATTAAAAGAATCGAAAATGTTCAAAAAACATTCCTTAAGCGTATTAAATACAAATTTAATTAGAATTTTAACTATTTGGACTCAATAAAATTACATAAATTGGAAACTCTAGGAAACAGGCGAATATTGTCAGATCAATCCTTTCTTTTCCAAATAATTCATAACCTTATTGATTCTCCTGAAATCATCAGCTTGCTAGCTTTCCACGTCCCATTCCGACCTACCAGACAGAAGTACCTCTTTTCCCTTCCAATTTATCAAACCAACAATAGGAAATCCTCTCCCATTCCACGCATATGCTCAGATTATAATTACCTCTTAAATTTAATAGATATTTTTAACACTAAATATGAAGAATATCGTCATATGGAGAAGCAGATACTAGAAACTCGTCCCCCTCCCTGATCATGTATATTATATACATCACGAGCCCCATTATGTCTTTGTTAAAGCTAAATTTGGAACAATCGTTTAAATGATGTTTTATCTGTCATTGTCAAATTGACTTATCTATGATTATGTCCTATTTATGTTATCCTTTAATTGAGGGAGACATTTAAATTTTTTTTTTGTATTTTATCTTATCAAGCAATTGTGTCTCCCTATTGGATTGGATGACCGAATAAAATAAATTTAAAAAAAAAATCAATAACTACTTTGTTTTAGGATATTATAACGATGTTGTTATTATGGGGGGGGGGGGGGGGGGTAATTGTGGTCACCTGTTTTTATGTATAAAATTATACTAAATATTTTTTTTTCAAAGAACAGTTCTTCTGAATGAAGTTTACACTTTGTGGTGACACATTAATTTAATCAAATAAAATCAAAATTACTTTGTTTTCACCACTTCAATAGATAAAATATCAATATGTTCTAAGGTTTTCCTCAGAATCTTCTGGTTTTTGTCTTCTGGGGTATTATGCCGTATTTTCACGACCTTTCTGGCCGACGTTACGGATTCCATTGCAGGGTCCATCATCAGGATACACATCAGCCCTGATGACGGACCTTGCAATAGGATCCGAAACGTCGGCCAGAAAAGTCTTAAAAATACGGCATAATAAAGACAAAAAACCGGAAAATATCAACATGTTTTGAGAAAAATATTTTCATCTTAATTATAACTACAGTATGCTAGTTATCTTGAAGATGAGAATATTCGAAACATGTTGACGTTATCTATTAATCTGAAAACAAAGTAATTTGGATATTGTTTATCTGTACTAATTTATATCTTCTATACTAGCGTATAAAGAGGTAAAGTTTGTAAGTTTGGGTGTAGGAGGTAATCTCCGAAACTATTTATTCGATTTCAAAAATTCTTTCACCAATATTTAGAATAGACTTACAAGACTGACAAAGACTTTATAATACTATCCCATTAAAATAAAAGGTTTTTTCGCGGTGATCTATTTTACAACTATAGTCGACGAAATAATGGTCGAGCGACGCGTTTTTTACGAATGCTGCCTTAACAGTAAGAGATATTTAAATACTTTCTATAGAGAAGTTGTAGAACTCAAAAAGTTCTATAAAATAATCTACAATGCAATATATCTTATATATATGTTAAGATTAATATACAAATTGATAAAATATGACTAAAAGTTACTAAAAATCTACGCGTACGAAGCCGCACGGACACAGCTAGTTAAAAATAAAATGATAATATTATTTTCCATAAAAAAATGACCACAATTTTATTATAGTAAGGTACCATCACAATTTTTTTTAAAATTATTATTATTTGAAAGAGTAAAAGAAAACTGATATGTAGAAAATTGCGGTGACGTGGAGCTTTGTTGGCTACAGGCCATTAATGGAACGGAAATGGTAATGGACGAATAAGACATAGAACAGTCTACGAGACTCCTTCAGTAGTAAGTAATCACTTGGAGTAGGAAAAAAAAGCTCTTCCAAAATTGCCGGAACAAGCCGAATTGAACTTTTAATTGAAATGATTGATCATTTATATATTAATACAATTAATAAAAATAAACGTAGGTACATATTCGTATATTCCGAACCAAACATCCCTTGGAGTCAAGATCCTAGAGATCACATCGTTTTGGAATTGCCGTGGAATCTGACGTCAACGAAAGATTTTAAGTAAACACAAAAAAAAACGATTTCTTGTTTACAAAAAATATCAACATATCTACCTACTATTGTGAGATACAATATACAGAAAAAAGTATATGAAAATAGTATCTCGAATAAAAAAACAGTTTGTCCTTGGATAATATTTTTTTAATACATAAAATTCTCACACTTGAGAGTAAACTCCAGCGACGGGATAGCTAAATTTCTCTGTTTAATAAAAGTTTAATAAAAGTGTGATACACTATGATAAATATATTATTTATGCATAATATTAAATATCGCTTATTAATATATTTAATGAATTATAGTAGGAATGAGATTTGTTTGTCATTCTGATAAACAAAATACAGTCTTGAGGTCCTAGGGGCGTGAGAGCAGATCAATCGCCTTGTCTGCTCTCTGCTCCTTCATCCTTCCACCCCCAGACTGCTGCGTCACGACCACCCTTCACAGGATCAACAGGACGGATGGGGTGGTGAGGGGCGGGGGCAGGGTAATGTCAAGGATAGGAGGGGGGACGCCTCTTGTGGCGGGAATATTTATAGAGTTTTTAGAACATCTATTATCATAAAATATCTTACAAAAACAAAATCTTTATCGCTAAGGCATTATTTTCTTATTTTTTGTATTCTCTATACACTTGCAGGCACTTTTCGTAAAGTTTTCGTAACGAATAATACCAAAAGCAACACGGGCCGATCTGCATAATTCTTTATATTTTAGATGATTTAAAGGTTAAGTAAGAAACGCCTGAAAAACGTAATTTTCAGTACAAAATAACACATTTAAGGCGTTCTTTAACCTTTAAATCATCTAAGTATTGACTCTGAATTCGGGTCATAGTATTTAACGGATCCAGTCCAGTTTCTTGATAAATCTCAATATATATATATATATTCCCATGTTATAATTACAATATTTTGTTGTATTGTTTCATATAACATATTTATATGATTTCGTTCAGATATAACATTCAATCATTTAAATACCAGATAATTATTAAGTACATATCTACTTTTGATTCATGTAACGAATATTTATTTTTCAGGATTACATAATATACCCACGTGCTAACTGAAAAATGATCATTTATACGAAATGATATTTCGATGCGACCTTTTTCTGTTGTACATAAAAAAATATTATACTAATTTCTACTAATTTTATTTAACGCTTTTTTATTAATGGTTTACGATTACTTTTGTTACCTACTAAAAGAAAATTATAATATTACATTAAATAGTTAGCATGCACAAGGTAGAAATATACGAAGTAGGATACTGATATAGGATACGAAAGTACACTGTTCCCACGCCTACCAATAAATTACCTGGATCCTTTCACACTAATTTGCCAACTCGAATCTTTGAGAGGGAAATGCAAATTATTAAATAATACTCATACGGCTTACATGTAATTACATAATCATTAAATTGAATATAATTGATTAAGATTTTCGTTTAGTTTTTTTGAAATTTGACAATTGATAAAATGTACATGCATATAGGTTTTTGTTAATTTAAATATTGTATACTTAATATCATTTCAATTTAATTAATAGTTAGTGTAAAAACATCTAGTAGGACGGTTGATCGATTTTTTAAAGATTATTAAAAAAAATTGTGATAAAAAAATCATTTCTTGGATTTCATTATGTTTTATCAAAATTTATATTTCAAGTATATTGTTTATTTTAAATTTGTTTAACATAAATTTCTAATAACTCCACGCTAGGTAAAACCTGTTCTGTAGCAATTATTCTCACTGAAGAGTTATGTAATAGTAACATAGAATAGTAATAAATAACAATAGTAAAGAAATAGAAAAGTTAAAATAAATATAAAAGCAGGATAACGATTTAGTAGGTACTAACACCAGAATACTTACATGAATCTAAAAGAAAAGAAAATATAAATATAAAGTGAAGAAAAAAATTTAGAAAATAAAGCAAGATAATTTTTTTTTAAAAAGGATAATTTAGTAGTAGATACAAATACAAAAATACATGAATCTAAAAGAAAAGAAAATATAAATATAAAGCAAGTAGGTACATACTACCAATTAGACATTACCAATAACTAAATAAATATAAAAAAATAATTTTTCATCATAACGCTGAAATATGTTTCTGAAATACATTATTTGCGGCATTATGTCCGAGTCGTGATACTTCTCGTGAGCAAAAAATGTATTGCAACTGCGTTGGTCGAAATTAAATATCGAGATTTGCGTCATACTAAATTATCAACACTTACAATAATGTCAGTTGCAGTCGAAATAAAATTGGAAATGTTATTGCAATTACATTCTGTATCATTTAACTCAAAATTACGCCTTCTTGTTGACAAATAATTACTCATGTATTTCCCAATACGAGAATCTTAGGCTTTAAACTTTCGTTTTATAAATTTTACCTTTTTAATTTTCTGAGACGCGTTTCGCCTAATGAGGGCATTATCAATTTAAATTTTTTAATTCAATAACTTGTATTTATATGAAAAGTATTGAAAAGAGATGCTTATATAATTTTGAGAATGAATGCAGGTTTTTTGTATTTCTGCATGATTCTAAGAAACAATTCTGTTAAAACACTAATGAAAGATAATACATATAAAGAAGAGGATATATTTACAATTTGATATAAATGTGATATTCTTGGTAACAAATTATGTTTGTGAACTAATGATAATTTTTCAAATGCGGGGATAACTTCTTGTCGAAGTTACAGACGGACAGACATACAGACAGACGAAATTATTATGTTGGATTACTTGGGGCTCGGTTTATGTGTTTAGGTTAGGTCCATTGATCTGAAAAAACTGGACTTGTTGATATGAAAAATTAATTAATTATGATAATGTCTATTTGTAAAAACATCTAAATCCTTTTTTTAAACTTTATATTACGGTGTGATTTACAGGTGAAATAATGAAGGTATTAGTTTTATAATTATTTGTAAACGTGGAAAAGGTGTGCCTTGAGCGACGAACAGGAGTATTCAAGTTTATTGCTGAGAGCAATTTAGGTCAGTGAATGTGCAGTGCCTATTTTGTACTCGAATGGTAAATTGGCATTAGTCAGTCGATGAACTCTTTTAGAATGCTCAAGTAAAATGTTAAATTAGTAGGTATTATGTTGTTCATTAACAATATACGAGCATACGTCTTAGTTTGTAAATTTGGATGTAGGAAGTAATCTCCGAAACTATTCATCCGAGTTCAAAAATTCTTTCACTAATATTTAGAATGGATTTTCAGGGTCGACATAGGTTATATATTATCCCGTTAAAATAAAAGGACTTTTCATGGTGACTTTTTTAACGAACACTGCCTTGACGGTAAGAGATATTTAAATACTTTCTATAGTGAAGTTGTAGAACTCAAAAAGTTCTATAAAAAAGTCCGTGACAACATATATCTATATGTTAAGGTTAATACACAAATTGATAAGATATCACCAAAAATTACTAAAAATCTACGCGTGCGAAGCCGCTGGCACAGCTAGTTTTATAATAATTTTATACATGTTGTATGTCGATTTTCATTATTTTGTATCGTATATTTCGAGGGCAGAATCCACGGACTGCCCTCGAAATATTTTATTTCCTTCCGTGGACACGCACAACAGAATATATATTTTTAACAGGTAAAATTTATTACAAATCATTGAATTAATCATCATTTAATGAAAAACATATTGCCTATTTTTGTGTGCAATTATTATCTTTATTACGATTACGCTTGAAACGCATCGAGTAATGCCTTGTTTTTCCATTGTCAGCTTCAAAAATTAATCAAATTGTATAATTTAAAAAAAAACTAGGTGTAAGGTACCTACAGATTATTTAAAATATATTTATATATTATTTAATGTATAGTAATATTATATACACATTATTTACCATTCGAGTCATGTTAAGGCGAAATACATCGATATTTATATTTTCTTGCGTTCATTTTATTTTTTGCGAAATGCGTCAAAGTATATATGTTGACGTATCATATGTATTACGATTGTTTCAAAATCGCAGTATGCAGTGCTGGATTTTGTCATTACCAGTTTCAAAAAATGATCAAATGGCTATTCGCTGACATATATAGCCGGCCGCAGGGCTTCAGGGCCTTGATTGCTAGTATGTTATGAATGTCCATTACAAAAATGATATTTTGACAAAATAATGAACATTTTAAAATCTTTTATTTGTAATGAGTATTTTTTTAATATAAAAAACATATAAAGGCATTGTGTTCATTTTAATATAATACAAAGAACCCACGCAACCGACTAACAGACCAATTTTTTTACATCATTAAATGAATGGTAATTTTCTCATATTATGTTACCATTTTGCATGTTATAAAGTTAATGAAAAATATCTCCTTGTGGTAGGTAGCTTCACATGTCGATTTGATTATTATTATGCTTGGATATTTATCAAGTTAAAAGCATTGTATGTGTAATACAGAGCTATTATATAAACGTAATACATACATACCCGCAAGGATGAATTATTTATTATTTCATCAGATATTAGAATTTTAAAAATGTTCTTAAGTTTTCACGGCCTTACAGAATCTTCTGGTGTGTATTATCCGGGGTATTTTGCCGTGTTTCTACGATATTTCAGGGGACAAGAACAAACAGCGCGCACAATTTTCAAATGGGTGACAACCACACAGGAGCGTGCAAACTCGGACATCCAAGAAAATTAGCATTGGCTGAGCACTTTCTGCATATCAGCCATCATTTTGCATTCGAACCGAAGATTCTAGAAAAGTCTGAGAGTCATTGTGTACGTCTTGTTAAAGAGTGAGATCTGTAAGCACTATGTGAATATTAATAGAGATGGTGGTCTCACATAATAATCTTAATATAATAATTTCGTTGTATGTCCGTCTGTCGGTCTATCTGTTTCCGTAACTTCGCGTAACGTCCGTAATTTCGTTCGAATTCACATCTAATAAACCAAATTAAACGGCCTGAGATGGGGCTCGACCCCCGGGCCAGCAAACCTGAACCAGCCGCATAAAGTAAATAAAGTTAAAGAGTAGCTTTTGTTGTGATTCAAAGGTCGTTGGGTTCATTCAAAGTCGGGTCCAAACCTCACTTCAGCAAAGTTAGGTTTTGTATTCATAGCACAACGTATAGCTTTGTTTGAAAATATTAAGAATATTGATGTGACACGTATTCCGTGTTCGCTTCTCTAATTTTAAAAAAAAAAAAGCATGTTGCTACCGTCGTTTCTCTCTCCGGATTATCAAAAATATATAATATAACATACTACCAAAGACGCGAACCATTTCATGTTCCGCGATTTTTCACGGCTAGTACATAATAAACACATAACATAATACAACTCGTGACAATACATGTCTCCGACACGGTATAGCCACGTAACACATGAACACGGATACTACCTGCTTACGACACGGTATTGCAAGTATACCGTGTCGTATACATAACCACAACATTAACATTCATAACAATACATCACATGGAAACACGGCGAAATATCCCAGAAAACACCAGAAAATTTAGTTCCTTATATTTTTTCTCTTAACCGTTTTTTAATCAGCTTATTTTGAAATATTCAATTAGAAGTTTAATTTTTTTAATAGCAGTAGGACAATTTTTTTTACTGAAGAACAATTCGATTAGCTTATATTAACCGGCAGTCGCGCGGCGGTCGACACGGCATGCGACAAAAGGTGGCTTTTACTAGCGCAGTGGAAAGGAAAATGCGCAAAGTCTCGTCGAAATAATTTTTAGTATTCTGAACCTCGTGACCGAACAACAGAGTATTTCTTTCTTGTCTGTTTGTACGTGATATCGTTAAGTTTTTCCTTTTTACTTGTGGAGAAAAATTGATAGACGACAGGGAAAAATTCATTAAATTTACGCTCGGAAATATCAACTTCCCCTGTAAAGACCAAGTTTTCGTGGATCGGTATTAAAGGAAAGTAAGGGGTTGTTGGATGAAAAACTTTAACAGGCATTCTCGCTAATCCGCGTATATGGGTAATGTTTAACTAGGTTGCGTATTTTAACTCTTGAAATTCGAAAACCTAATGGAGCGTGGTAAATTGCTGTTGGAAGTTGGAGGAAACAGGAATTGTCATTATCACGATTGTAGTTTGAAACTGAGATTGCAAGCTCATGAATTAATTTCTTCGACCTCAATAGACTGAGTATCTTCTAGTATTTTTGGAATCTATAAATACACTGTTGATTACGTTACGTCTATGTTTTCACGCATTTTAGCTAAATTTAGAATGCTTTAAATGAAGCGAAAAATTTGTATAAAAAATTACAACAAATTGCATTTTTGATGTGAAGCATTCTAGAACGCTCCAGGTAGAAATTAAAATTAATCTTGTTACGGAAGTGACCTCTTAGCCAACGAACTATACAGAATACATGCTCTACATAATGCATTTATAAATAGCTCATGCCGAACACACGATCGTCCGACGGAGTAACTGCGAGTGAAATGGTATTGAGAGTGTATAAAGGGATAAAAGCTGCAAAAGGACACTGCAAGGTTGAGCGCGAAGCTAGCTTTGATATATGTGCGTATATTTTTAATTATTTTTATTTATTTGAGGGAAAATCAACAGCAAATATATATATAATATTAATATAAAATAATGGACATTAAATTGACAGAGTAGCTTGTTGGTCTTGTGGATAGGACTCTCGCTTCGTGATCCAAAGGTCGCGGGATCGAACCTCACTCCAAACCAGCAAGTTAATCCTATTTTCATAGCACAAACGTTTAGTTTCGTTTGAAAATATTAAGAATATTGATTGATTTAAAAAAAAATTATGCCAATTACAAACTTTCCACTGAATATAGTAATTTATTAAAATAAATGTGACAATTTAAAATAATTTTTAAAAATTATTTTAACGGCGAGTGGGGAGTGTGGAGTAGAATGTGGGACGAGAGTAGAAGGTGCGGTTGTGTAAATATTGTTAATTTTATGTCCTTTATCGTTGAGTTAAAAATGTCAATGTGGTGATAGTTTGTGTTAAATAAATTTGTGAATCTGTAGATAAAGGAGTTTTGTTTTGTGTTGGTCTTGCAAAGACGGAGATAATAAGTTGGTGAATATCTGATATTGCGAGTTGGGATATGGAAAGGTATTCAACTAAGTTGTGTGATATTTTAAACAACATTACCGCGTCAACTAAATCTCTTCAACAATCTGCATATTGAAAAAATTCGCAGAGTCCTCATTGCTTAAATAAAATCTAAATGAGCGGAGGTTTAGGTATCTTAGGAATCTATTATGGACGTTTTCAATTCTATTTTTGTGTATCTCATAACCTGGGTTTCATATCTGAGATGAATATTCTAAATTACAACGAACATATGAGTCTTGAACATATGTGTCTTTAGAGTACTAAAATGTTTGAAGTGTTTATATGCGTAGGTATTTTTAACCACAGTGATGATGCAACATCCGATCTTAACCGATATATTTAACTCAATTGACTTAATAATACTTGATACGAACACGTTTTGTATATCCAAAAATAAAAACCAATGTTCTTCATTTCTTCTGTCTTCGTCGCTAACAAATCCAAGGTGTCGATGTCATTTTAATTTATAATTACTGCGTCGCATATCCACCAGCATGATGTTTCACATAAATCTAACGTAAGTTTAAATGTAACATGTTTTTTTTTCGTAAGTCATTAAAATTGACATTTACGCAGGTACCTACGAGGTAAAAAATTATTTCGGGAACTTAAATGAACCCTGCCATCGTGATTAATGAAATATCATAAAAAATATTGTCTAAAAGTAACTTTTAGCCCACCAGCAGTCAAAAATAAACCGTATCGCCAATAAATTGAAACTGGCGAACCTTAGCACGCCAGTTTGAAATTTAAACTCTCGTAAATCAATTTGAGTAGACTACAGCTACGTATATAAAATTGTAAGCTTCTATATAATATGCTGGTTAGCGAGCGACGTCTTGCGTGCCGTCTAATATGGTCATGACAATGTTGGAAGTCAAGGTTAGATTTACAGAGGTAATGTTATTATATCTTATCATTTAATATCTAAATCGGATACTTAATTAATTTAATATTATAATACACGTCATTCTTCATTGTTACTGTTAAATCTTAATCAGTATTGACACCTAGCGGCTCAAATGGATGAGACTTGTCAGTGAAGCATAGTATCAGTAACCTAAACAGCGCGCAGAGTATTTAAAGTATTTAAAATAACTGTAAATTTAACAGCTTGATAATTATAATTATTAGATCATTTTTAAAACATTCTTAAATCACTTGGTGGTTTAAGAATGTTTTAATCATTATATTTATATAATAAAATATATTGTTCGCTTTTAACAAAAAATATTTTCTTCACTTCTTTTCAGCTGATGAAGAGCATCGATAGACATTATTATTATTAAGGTGTGAGTAATATTGTTTCATACCCTATCCACAAAATCTATGCACATTATTAAAACCTATCTATATATATGTATATATGTACATACTATATCAATATAGTATATATATATATATTATATATATATCTATTATATATATATATTATATCTCTCTCTCTCTGCTCTCTCTCTCTCTCTCTCTCCTCTCCTCTCTCTCTCTCCTCTCTCGTCTCTCTCCTCTCTCTCTCTCTCTCTCTCTACCGCCCACCCGTGTTTCCCTTCCCGCCAAGTTTTCTCCACAACCACCCACCGGTGGTTATGGTTGGTGTCACATCGAAAATATGCGAGTTTGGTGGGGGTGGCTGTGCGTGGGTGGGAGTGGGTGATAAAAATGTGCTTTGTAGCACATTATTTTGTTATGGGAAGGCCGCAAATGCTTCAGATTGGCAATTCAAAATAGGCGCGCCGACTGTGTCGGTGAGTCTAGAAGTTTCCTACCTGCTCTAGAAAGTTCTGGAAGGAGACGGTTCTAGAAAATTCCCGAAAGTTCTATAAGGTTCTAAACTACGTGGCGGAAATGTCGGTGTGTTTAGAAGGTTCCTGTACATTCGATAAATTTCTTGAAAGTTCTGGAAGGAGAATGTTCTAGAAGGTTCGTGAAAGTTCTATGACGATCCAAACAGTGTACTAAAAATCTACGCGTGCGAAGCCGCGCGGGTACAGCTAGTATATATTATATTTTAATGATAAAAAATATATTCCAGCAACAGATTCGTCAGAGGCCGACCTGTATCTATAGTAGTTTTATAGGTCTCATTATATACATACCTGCAGATATTTTAACAGAAATATATCAATCATTAAAATGATTTTATCTCGTTAGTTGTGTATATAAGAGACATAGAAACAAAACTGCCACTCTGAAATTGACATGAGATTGTAACCTCTTTCATAGCCATTGTAAAGTTATCATTGATATTGAATAGTTATCCATTGTAAAGTTGTCAAACATGAAGTTTTTTTGAGCACTCACTCTCAGAATCATTACTTTCCAGACACCTAATTGTTTTACGTTCTAATGATTTCTCTAATTAATTTGATGATTTAAACGGATGATGTTTGTCTCCAAACTCGTTTAAGGAAAATGCAGATTTTGCGCGGAGCAAGCTATAGTTGTCTATTGTTTTTGTACGCAGAAAAGAGTGGCCAATAATACTGACACACATGCTCCATAATAAGTATCGCTGTTTTATTTTAAAC
This sequence comes from Agrypnia vestita, assembly GCA_016648135.1. NCBI lineage: Eukaryota > Metazoa > Arthropoda > Insecta > Trichoptera > Phryganeidae > Agrypnia > Agrypnia vestita. Next base: position 154,031 of record JADDOH010001191.1, read on the forward strand.
TTTTTGGAAAATGAGTCGGTTAAACGATCGCTTTCGGGCAAATTCAGGAGAAGATTCCTCAGCTGAGGTCCCCCAAGCAGCATTCCTAAAGCGAGGTTGTGTTGTTCCAGCTGCAGATAGAGAATGAGAAGAGCTCGGCGCTGGGCGCGCTGTCTGGGTCCCGGCTGAGCGTGGAGCTGTCCGGGGTGTGCGGGGCTGGGCCCCCGCGGGGTGGCGGGGGGGGAGCCCGGGGCGACAACAACAACGAGGCTGCGCCCCCGAGCTCCCAGGAGCCCAACAGGAACAGCGCGCCCTCCAGGGTGCCGCTGACGCCAGCAGGTATTGCCATACTTTTATTATTATTTTCACTTTAATAAGAGCTGTTACGAATTTTTGAAAACATACAATTATAAACGATTTATATTTTTATGGGACATATACCAACTCGGGATAGTTTCTACCTAAAATCAGGTAGAAAGTATATGACTATTTTTATTGGCAATTATTAATACATGTAGGTACATATTATTTTATTGGCAAAATTTTTGAAAAAAAAACCTTAAGCTACGTTTAACATATATCATTTTAAGTAAGTAGATCTCTTTCCATTTAAGAAAGATAATCGAATAAGTATGTGCGTACGAGACGTATTATTTCGTTGCTTAGGTGTATATACCTGTAAACACCAACACAACGAAACAATGTGCGTCATACGCTCGGCTTACACATACTAATTCAATGGCCTTTCTTAAATGGAAAGTGGTCTACATACATACATTTTTGTACAAAATTAACGTGCACCGGACAATATTGCATCTCAATCATAGTGTGGAGGAGGTCCACGGGAATGGACATGAAGCGTCCATTGTTTTCAAAAATTTTCCAATAAAGTAAAAGTTTAATACTTAAAATCACCCAATTTCAACTTAAATTTAAGGCTCCCAGGATGGTGTAACCCCTTAACATAGCACATAATTTCGACGACCTTGCTACGTATCTACTAAAGAAGTTTAGTAATTTTTGAAATGCGAATACTTAAATAAATTTAAATAGTGTAATGGTGAAAGTTGGTCATTTAGTGATAAGAGGCTTTTCAATTTAATGTAAAAGGTAATAACTGTCTGACATTTTGTCTCCTTACGGTTTAATATGGTCTCTGTCCACATAAAATGAAACATGATGAGATAAACATCAGAACCTTAGTTGAAATAAATCTCAGTATCACGAATACGTGTTTGAATTTTGATCTGGAGATAAACGCAGAGATCAGCTTTAAATTGGTGAAAAAAGACAAAAACTCAAAACCGTAAGGCGTTCAATTCTTCAGGAACATTCGATATCTGTGCACTAAGGTTATGCATAAGTACCTATTCGTTGTAAAAAGTTAGGTAGTCACAAGAAATTAAATTATTAACATTTATTTCATTTCAACTGATACTAGGGAGATTTTCAATTCAATCTACTGACGGACCCAACATCACTGGTCAATGAAGTGATATTTGACGTTAAATAAGCGCATGCTCTTCTCCTTTGTAGACATGGGCTATAACGATTTTACTAGGTTTCTTTACGTCAACAGCAATTTTTACAATGGAGAAGTTAACTATTTTTTTTTCAATGAATGAAAAAAAAATCAGTAAAATTGAACAAATTAAAATTAAGATATCTCAAAAACTAAAAAAGTTATAGAATTTTAAATTTGTTCCGTCAGGTGGAGTCGCGTGACGTCATCTCTCCTACCCGTTGTGCGGGGAGTTAGAGGTCAATCATTGCACCCTAAAGTACATTAAATTTAATATTTTTTCTCTGTTATTTATTTATTTTTGTATAGATTTCAACAATATTTTTACTTATTTATTAGTTTTGGTCTATATTTCGGTTAAATGTTAAAACACATTATATTATCACCACTATGAAAATTTTCCATTGAATGAAGAATGGCGATGGCGAATGGTGACAAATACGAAACTTTTTCTTTCTCTCTTTGTCAAATACAGAGTTATGTTTGATATACTAAGTTCGATTGTCAAAGTCCATGTATATGATTACATCTTACAAAAAATAAACATATAGACTGTCTACCCATTAAAGTCTCAAGAATATTAAATATTTTCTCTTTTCTTTTGCGTTTACATTACTCACGTTTTGTTACGTGATTTACCTTTTTATGAAAGTAACAGTAATCCGATAATATTATAATATTCTGGTTGACATCTTACAAAAAATAATGTGCGTTTGGCATGCATAAGACGCGAGTGATCGATGACGCAATTTGTTTTGCGTAAACAATAAAAATATAGAATACGCGAGCAATTTCCAGTGACGCAATAAATTTCCTTTAGAACCTGATATCTCCATTTCCTTTAGCGTGCGTATAAAGACTTTGCGAAGCTTCGATAAGAAAAGGCACGATATCAAAAAAAATCTGCCAAATCATTCATATTGACCTTGATAAAAGAAAGGATTTGCTAGAATTTGCCAAAAACTTTTGATCGATATTACCGATTACATTTTACTTAGGTACTCTAACGGTCGCTTTCAACCAAATATTGTTGAATCATTAAATACTATGGTAATATCCAGAAGGATAAAATAAAATAAGATAAAATCCACAATCCAGATACAATAGAAATTAAATTAAATTACTAAAATCAAATTTTTTCGAGTCCTGCCTGTCATTGTATCATTCATTGACTGGGGGCATCTAGTCCTACTGGCCCTGTTAGATATGAGCGCTGCGTTTGATACCGTCGATCATAAAATATTGCTGCAAGGCTGCAAAAAACGTATGGAGTAAATAAAGGAAAAGCATAAGATTTGTTTAAATCATATCTGTGGAATAGTTCCCAATCGGTGCGATTCTAAAATTCAACATCGCCAACACTTACATCTAACATCGGAGTACCTCAGGGATCAGTTCTGAGACCACTATTGTATATTTTATATACTAAAAATATTGAAAATATAATATCTTCTTCAGGATTGCGGCCTCACTGTTATCGCAGACGATATGTAAATTTATTTTTACTGTAAGCCGCATGAGACAGAAAAATTAAAAGAAAAAAATTCATAACGTGTTGAAAAAATAGGCGAATGAATGGCGCAAAATAGACTAACCCTAAATCCATCCAAGACAGAGCTTCTGTTGGCAGCGATACCTAGAAGGCAATATCTAATCCAGGAATCAATGTCTGTGAATGCTAAATCTGCAGTTAAGTTGTGGGGCGTGCACATTGATTCAGATTTCTCTATGAGTACACAAATAAGTAAAACTGTCAGTGCGTGCTTTTATCGACTGAGGCAGATTAAAAGTACTCGGAGACACCTTCGTAAATGCGTTTGCGGTGTCACGTGTGGACTACTGTAATTTCATTTATCCTGGGATTCCAAAATTTCAACTGGACAGACTAAAGTCCATTCTAAATGCGGCAACAAGAATAATATATGATTCTCACATACAACATCCCTTTTGCGTGAACTATATTGGCTTCATCTTCTTCAAAGAGTCGAGTTTAAGTTGTGTTGGTTGATGTACAAGGCGACACCTAATATGGCGCCTCTGTATCTTGAAGAGTTCTGCCTTCCAGACGCCTAACTTTTAGGTCAGCCACTATTGCAGGAAGGGTTGTAGAACCGACCATCCACTGCCAGAAGACTAAGTTTAGTGAACGGGCATTTGCGGTGGCAGGCCCAAAGGCGTTTACAAAAACGCACCTTTTTGTAAAATTATTTCTATTAAATTAAATACTAGTGTAGAACAAAACAATGTTTGTGTAAAACACCCTTGATTTTTTTACAAACATTGCGCTATAGAAATTATCTTTTTTTTCTTCATATTTTTATTCATTTTTAATCCATAAGATATACAGGATGTAACAGAGCTAGTCCACAATACTTTATAGAGACTAATGCCTTGATTACGAGTCGAAAATGTTCCAGCCACCTTGACCTAATATCAATATTAAATCGATTATGAAAAATTCGAAGGAAAAAAAGGAAGGTTCCTTATCATTTTATTTGACTTGTGTTAAAGGGAATGAATTTTTCATATTCCATGTAATGACAGTTCTACGTTTTACAAAAAATACGTAAGAAATATTGAAAAAAATGCAAACTTTGATATCGCATATCTCCATAACTATTCATTGATTGATCATAACTTCATATAGATTGTTGCTTGCTTGAACTTGCTTGGTCCGGTTTCTTGAACATTTTCTACTCATAATCAAAGCAGAAATCTACCTGTAAAGTTTTGTGGACTAGTTCTGTTACACCCTGTACTACATGTTTTGATTTGGATAGATTGATGAGACTTCATGACGTGAATTACAATATACTAAATGTCTATATTTAAATAAATATTTATCTAAACAAGAATATTAGTAAAATTAATATTGGATTATGCTTTCCTCACTAGAATAATGTGTGTTGAAACCGGCAAAGTTGCCAGTAGGTACCTGTTTAAGGTAATTATTTTAAATAGAGTACATGAGTAAGTAAAAATAAATAAATGAACGAAGCGAAAGTACCATCTAAGAATCGTAAACATAACAGTGAGTGAAGAAATTTAACACTTAAATTTCATTACTAGAATTCAACGTCACATTATTTATATTGCTAGCTATAATACCCCGTCAAGATTGACGCACTTTTATTATATATATCGGTCGCCAGTTAAGGTACTGATACACATGCTCATTAGCTGCCATAAATTAACTGCCGGTTGATTTATAAGCATGCTCATTTGATTTTCGGGTGGAAGGGGTATCTTTTGAGCATGTGTGAACAGGCTTGCTTATAAGCATGCTAATATCATCATATCAATCTCCTCAGTCCGCGACAGATGAAACAAAAATGGCGCGTTAGGGAGATGACAAAACATTACTTTTCGTGACTTATTATAGGAATCACGAATGTCTGTGGAATATTCGGTCACTGCTATATAAAAATAATATAGCAAGAACTAATGCTTATAAAAATTTATTAAAATACATGAATGATTCAAACCTTACAATAATAACTAAGTATAAAAACTAAAATCAAAAATGTGCGGATGGAAACTTCGGAACTGTTTTGATTTATTGGTTCACTTGAATTTCCTATTTCAGTTTGCAAAGTTTCCATTTTGAACAAGAGCGTCTCGGTTCTATGACAAGAGCATGCCAGTAATAAGCATGTACGTTTGATTGTTAGCTTTGATCATGCTCATTCATGAGCAGGCTCAAAATAAGCGTACTAATAATGAGCAGGTGTGTACAGTTGTTAGAGCGCGCTAGTTTTGAGCATGCTAATAAGCAAGCTCAAAAATAAGCATGTGTATCAGTACCTTTAAGGTTGTGAGAACAGCGCTATCTAGAGAAGTGTAGCGTCGTAATAATGTTAGCGGTGGACATTATTAGGAAGAGAATTATGCTTTTTTGCTTCTTATATCTCATTGTTGTATTATACATCATTATTAAAATATTAATTACAAATTTTTTGGACGGATGTACCAATACCTGCTCCGCCCATATCACGAATCTACATTTAATCTTACATTATCAGGGTATTTTTATTTTACTACTCTTATTCGTATACGTTACATAAAATAATATCGCCAAAGAATTTTGATACAATTTTAAATGTTTATTTCATTTTAGATTAGGCTTAAAATTTTATTAGCAATTTAACTAAAAATATATTTATTTTTGATGTTTATAGCGTTAACTTTGTGGTTGGACATAATTATTAATTAATTAAATAACTTTGTATTGACCACTTGGAGTAAATCTATATCTACCGGTTAGAGTCTCATCCCTTTGGATGCATGTTCGCAGATTGCCGATTGGCGATCTCTATCGTAGAAGAAGTGAACATTCCACAAAAAATGAATATAGTTTACGACCTCGAAAGAAATAATTAGTTTGGCCTACACCTCCATCATAAAATGACGCTCTTCTGATGACGCTTCTGAGTCTTCAGCGAAGCGTCGAGATTTGCTTCTCAATAAAATATACGATTTTTTTTATTTTTTTTTTATTTATTAATTTTTTTTTTTACATCTCAGACCCACAAAACATCACATTGATATTTGTCTGTAGGTGCATCAATACATATATATAAATAAATTGTAATTACCAGAAATACATTCATATTAATTAATTACAATAGATCTTATAAACTCAAATACAAATCAAAAATACTATACAACAATACAAGAAAAAATACAAATATTACCAAAATCAAAATAAGTCTCTTTTATTTAATAAAATATTCATTAATTCTGTATTTTGCCCTTTTTTATTTATATATAGAATATTCGTTATATTTAACACATCCTACGAATTTCGTGTTCGCATCTCTATTATTTCATAAAAAAAATATTATTAACAATTAATATTTATAAAAGGCAAGTTAAAAGAAGGCAATTAGTAATTTTAATTTATATTTCACAAAATAAAAATAATTGACTCAGTTTGAAGCGACAACCACTCGTTTCACGCGACTGAGTTGACGGCAAGTATTGTTTGTTTTATGTTGCCACGCGACACGGATAGCTATCAATATATCGCTATGCCCCAAGAACAGGTCCCAAGGAAAATATTAATGTAGGATAATTCGATATGATTTCCAGAAATTCATATAAAGTCTGTGGAAGAATGACCGCTTCCATAACAAAACTTTTTGACTTGACAATATATAATCTTTATCAAATTTGCTATCCGTTTATAGTGACATCGTGGTAATACTAATTTCGGTCTATCATCTGCGATCTTGCGAAATGTGTTTAATGTAAAAAAATTATTCTTTTTGACAAACAAAAAAGTATTTACGAAATAAGCCACAGAAATTTGGTAACTTTGTCCATTAGTCAAAAATATTATATGTACGGCTACCAGTGAAAGTTAACATCGATGACATTTGGTACGTTACATTCGGAGCACGTATTTATGAAATGGCAACACAGACAAAACAAATGTCTGCGGCCGTATCACGTGTTCATCTCCTGCTGCTGTTCATATTTTGAACTTACGAGACAATAAGAGACGTATATTAATTATTCAGCACGACACGCAGCGTAATTAGCTGAAGATTGGTTGAAACTAAATTTAGAAAGTTCATTTTGAAAGAGTTGTCATTATTACTTTCAACGTGCTTTCCATTGTATTGGAAGTAGTTTTTTCGTATGCAGGTACACTCGCATAATTTTAAAAAAACACGGCTTATTGGCAATTTATACTCAAACAAAAAATATTTTTTTACGTAAAAACGACACAATTTAGAGATTTTTATGTTGTACACATACAAGGTGTCTCATAGCTAGTAGCAAAAATTTTAGAGGTGGATTCCCTTGATAATGAGTCGAAAATGTTCACGCAACCATGAATAGTTGCATATCTCATGCAGATATATTGCAAATCTCCATTTCAATAGTTGTGGAGATATGCAATATTAATGTTTGCATTTTTTTTCAATATTTCAGACATATTTTTTGCAAAAAGTTGAACTATAATTACAATAACTTATATCGATTATGTAAAAATTCATGCGGGAAAGATCTTGAAAACTGAAAAATCGCGGCCCATGACGGGCACAATGGCGCCAAAAAGTACACCGCACCGGGGAAACAAACGACAGAATAGGGCTGATGCGATTGCCGAGAACAGAAGAAAGAGAAAGGAAAAGTAGCAAACCCATCTCCCAGAACCCACTACTAATTGGATGTGTGTGGACTTGTGGAAGGGTGTGCGGTTTCAGAATAGGTCTCCTCAGCCACGCCCGGACGCGCATAACACGTGGCAGACGTCATCTTCGCAACGAAGGACCGCCGAAGAAGATATTAAATATTCTACCTGTGTTATTTATTAGGCATGGTCAAAGACGCGCTGATAATTTTCCAAAAATCTGTCCAAGGAAAAATTTTGCACAAAATACAAATGTCAATGAATATTTTCAGTAATAAAGTGTTTGCGTTGTGTGTACATACATATCTTCTTGAAGCCTAGAGCGTATTGTCAAAGCCAGCGAAGTTTTGTGATTGATGGCTTCGTGTAAGAACTGAGAATTAATAAAAATTATAGAACCTAATTACCACAGTTTTCTTGGTAATTTTCGTTGTAATTAAAAAGAAAGAGAACTTAAGTTTCTGCGCAATAGAATAATAAGATATTTCATTAATTAGAATTTGTAAACGTTTGAATAGAACCAGGTTAAATATATTAACATCGGTTTATTTTTCTATTATGTGGCTGTGTGCTATGATGTCAAATAATATCACATACAAGTATCAACCCTAGAAAAATTAAGCAGCACGCTATTCACGCTACTCGAGAATATACTAAGCTCAATTGAGTTTTCAGTCCAAAAGTTTACCGAGTAATATTATATTCATACATGTCAATGTTGATATTGCTAAATTTGTGCAATATACCATCTAATCTCAAACATACACATGTACAAAGATTAGTTTGCATATATGTACAACCAGTGATGTGCTGCTAACATTCTATCAACCGGCTCACACCTTGGTAAAACACCAACCTCCAATTTCATTTTTCAAATTAAAAATAAAATATTATGCATTACAAAATTATTTATTTACATTACATAATTTCATTCCAAATAGTGTTTTGACTTTCATTACAAAATTTAATCGTGACGGGTCTTATTCGTCTATCATCTGCTGTGTGATGGTGATTCCTGAGCCATGATTTAACGAATGGTGTGGAATCCCATGAAGTCAGTGGCAAACCTATCAAATTAATGGTCATTAAGTCTGATAGTTGAATACTTAAATAAGCCCCTTTTCTGAATAAACACTATAGACAATCGTTAAGCCGGTGCAAACCACTATAGACAATCATTAATGCCCTCATTCTCAATCAGCAATAACATTTGTTTAGAAAAATCTGTAATTATCTGGAATCGCGCACGGGCATTATTTTTTGTATGGGAAATTCATTATGTATACGAATTTAAACGTTCAATACATATTATTCGCGTTTTCGTTATTATATTCAGCCAATTACAACAAGTTGGGGATGTACATCAAATATTTCATAAAGAAATTGTATATTTCGTGATTAAATTCACCATGTAAGTAATAAAACTTATTTTACCTATATGCTTTTATTTAATTTAACTTGTGTGTTAGAGAGAAATTTTATAATTCATATTTGACCCACTTCCTGACCAACAGTTGCCCTGAAAGTTAGCACAAAAAATGTATTCCTGTTGACACTACCATTCAGTAATTTTACAAAATCCTTTACCTTATTTAAAAAAATATATATTAAAATGCTGACGCGGTTTTTTATCGAACATAGTAGGTAAATTTTGGTGACGTTTATCGGTTTGTATTATTTTAAATGTGACGTTTAGATTAATAACAATCGAATATTGGTTGTATATATTAGTGGATTCTATAGTAAATTGTGTTGTAAGTTGTAAATTTAAATCATATTTTTGAAAAAAAATTTAATTTACTTTGGTTAATTTTAACCAAATGAGGTTAAAATTGGTTACAATATTCAATGTTTAATTTTTCTCAAAATCCAACAATTGCGTGTGCAATATTACTTTAATAAATCATCACTTCTTCTTTGATTTTATTTACACAAGCGTATACTGTGATATATCTTAGTACTGTGGGTGTTTATTTGTTTTTCTCTTTTTTAGTCATTTATAAAATCCTGTTTTATTATTTTTACAAATATTATATTATCTCGAAGACAAAATTCACAGCTCCTACAATTTAGTCTACCACGGCCTAGAAACACAGATTGCTTTCTGCTATTATTAATATAAATAATGCGATGATTACATCTGCTCTTGAAACCGAAAATGATAAATAAACTGTTTTATTGTAACATATATATTACGGTAATCAGACCATGATCTAACTTATAAACGGATACAGGCAGTCATGTCACAGCCGCTTTTGACTGGTATCCTGTTATCTAAAAACAAACATCAGAATGATCGTGTTGTTGAAATGTATGCATCTAAAATGAAAAAAAGACAAATTCTGACTAAATTAGACTAGAAAAAGTACATGAAGTAACCTACCTGGGATGCGGATTAAACGAAAACCGGGACACTTCTATGGAAATTAAATGTCGTATAGAGCAAGTCAGAGTTGCATTTTTCCGGATGAAAAAGGTATTATGATGCAGCCGTGACATAAATTTAAAATTACGAATGACCTAATGCTATGTGTTTCCTATACTTTTACATGTAATGGAATCATGGACACTCACTGAAACGATATTAAATAAGCTGGTAGGTAATTATGACAAGGTAATTATTCGGATGTGAAAGGAAAAATAAATAACAAAATGTTATTTATGTTAGTATATAACCACTAAAAATTACTTTTTTGTCTACTGGTTTCGAGACGTAATCCGTCTCTTCGTCAGGGCAACCACTAAACTAGCATTTAAATATCACTACACGCCACAACCATAGTATTATTTACACACCAACACCTTCACAAAATACTCTTCACATGCGTGTTACTCTAACGTTAACGTTACTCTAAGGTTAACATGCACTAAGTTTCTTATCAAAAACGATTAAGAATTTGAGTAGAGGAAAGAGGGAGACGCGATCGGGTCTTTAGGAGGAATTGACAAATCTTGGATTTTACCTGATAATTTTAAATCAAACAGGACTGTAGGGAAAATTTGTTTGATTATTAATTAGATGAATGTTGTTTTTTATGGCTTAACGAATATAATTTTTTTCCATATTATTAAATTTTAACTCTTTATTATTAGTATTTAATATTTTTACCCCTGTTTTTGTCCTGGAAGACGAAGGGCGTCTTAGTTGAAAAACCTAAAGCCAAATGCTTCGGGATATCCACGGTCCAGCTATTTCGAGCTGCAACTAGCAAGATTATGATCGCCAACATTATCGCTAACATCCGATTACTGGAGAAGTACTAGAAGAAAAAGAAGAGAAGATTAAGATTAAATAAGGTCTTGCAGAGATTATTCTATTTCGCTTTCCCGAACAGATTCCATTCCCAGAAATCGGTGGGATAGTTTACAATGACATCATAAATAATAGAGTTCTTGCTAAAGATAAGAGAGAGGGGCCGTTGTTTTACAAATAATTTTGAGATAATATTATGTTCAACGTATCCCTTTTGTACCGTGGTTTAATATTCATTGGTCGCAGAGTTAAATCAAGTGGAAGTGAGACTGTCTGCCAGATTTCAAATGATGAAGAGAATTTCAAAGGACTATCCCTAAAAAAGTTATCAATATCTTTGAGTACGTAGGCCAAACATATAATATTTATTTTTATTCTTATTTATACTTATTATTTACTCGTATCTATTCTCTTTCATTTTGTATATAATATGCTAAATAGTTTTGTAGACGAGGATTATCTTTATTACGATTGCTTTTAAATCAAGAAAGGTGAATCAATTAGAAAAATATACAGAAAAGATATTTAGCGCCTAATTCCAAAACCCCCTGAAATGGATTTCGGATAATTTGAGTAAATATGCAGTTTTGTAGATTTTTTATCAGCTACACGCAGATGATATTGTTTATCGCAAAAACCACTTAAATGCATTCATATTCCATCTTAAAAATCAGGATTAACTCTAAAATACCTCAAAGAAGCTTTTGTTTTTCATTCAAAACTTAAAAAGTCGTTTTAGGGGTTTTTAAAATTAGCCGCTATATACTTGGTAACCACATACTTTTTTAATAGATGGATTCTTTCAAATTGATTAATATAATTTGCGTAAAATGTAAATGCATAAATATATAGTAATTTTTATATTGTAATTTGATTGTATAAAAGATAACATAATTTAACATGGGTAATACAGATATTTAAAAAAAACACGTCAAATTCAAGATCAATATTCTTGCCAGTAGAAAAAAATAAAATTGATTATTGAAAGTATTTATACACGGACACAACAGTGAAACTGTATATTCATTACTTGGCATAGTTTCACTGCCTGAATTGGTAAAATATATTCATACCAGTGAAAATACATTTTCACTAGAAATATGCTGTCGCTACAATGTATACAATAAAATAACGTTTTATAATAGTAGTTACGATTCATTGTCTTTAGTTTTTACAAAGACGTTCAGTAAATAAATCAATAAATATTTATTAGAAAAGCAATAAAGCATTGTTATTTATAAATTATGTTAAAGTGTAAAAATGAAAGAAAGTTGTTAGGTCAATACATTTTTCCATAACAATACCATCAATTATTCATAAAGCATTATTCACGTTTTAAAATGTAGGTAGGTACGTCGATACACTGGAAATATATTATGTCTACTGAAGACTGTTATCTGTATACAGTGTGTGTACTTTTAGTCTTCGACAGGAATATTTACCGCGTCGGGAAGAACAACACCATACATCAGGTTTAAAAGTTTTAATTTGCACGCTACAGGACCGGGAATTCGGTGCGGGTAAACGTGCTTTCGCTGTTACAAGTTCTCACGCAAATATTTGTCTTCCAGAGGTCCTCAAAGTGTACGGCAGTCGGCTGACGGAGTACGAGAGGGCGGAGATCGACAAGTTTCCCGAAGTGTGGTACCTGGGGCTGGACTCGGCCAAGGTGCTGGGCCGCCCCGGCGCGCCGCTCAACTCGGGCTACGACGATGACAACGGCAGCTATAATAAGGTACGTCCACCATCAAAATGCGAAGCTCTGTTTGTTTCATTATGCGAGGGCGGCGTTACGCGTGGGTGACACGTGATATTGTCGCTCTCACTGTACATCGCAGGAAAACCTCGTGTGTGTCGTGTTCGATATACGCAGGAACAAAGGGTAAAGATAATATGAGGGTTATAAAAGCAAAGGTAACAATATCCAAAAAATAAAAAATAAATGTTTTGAATGCAGTCATCGCGGATTACTTCTTAAAAATGTACTAAATTCTATATTTCAAGCATCTATCTCATCTAAAATTATGTTTTCTGTAAGTTTATATGGTATGTTTCCTATAAAATCTAGAATTCAGTACATCATACATTAGTAATAGATGATTACATTAATTTTATTTTGGGATATTGCTGCCTTTGCTTTTATACCCTACACATGAATCACCGTAAACAGATTGAAAATATATAGAATAATTGGCGGATTAAAATTAAATTAATTGGAATGCGTTATTACACAAATCAATTTTTTTTTAAAATAAACTAAACAGCAGGGGCATGCAGTTAGAATATTGAAGCATGACACACACGTAAACTTGTATTAAAAAAAAAATCTTAATAAAATATATATCTCGCAATATTTCATCACAATTATTATCATATCATTCAGATTTTAATATATCACACACATAATATCTCGCACAGAAATATTTTATTTCCATGTTTTTTTTAAAAATATACGTTCACGTAAAAGTCACGCTTCAATGTACGCACATTACATGCGCCTGGTACACAGTATCTAACATTACACTTTGCAAACGATAATGTATAACACTTTTTTAGATGTGAAACCATTTCTCGTATTAAAATTGGGGATATTTTCATTGTAATATTGTATTTCATATTGCGGAACAGTGTCACGTACAAAACCAACAAGCAATCTTTAATAACCTTAATAATAAGCTTATTGAATAACCTTATACAGGATTACTATTTTTAATAAACGCAGTCAAAGACACTTATATGAAACTTTAAAGTCTAATTGCCATTGGTTTTTGCAAGTGGGTTTTTAATTTTGATTTAAATCTTGAATAATTCACTTCGACTTTTAAAATATTTAACCCCCAGATACGTGAAATGGTGCTGGGCTGTACTAGTCCTGACCCTGGGCACTAAAATATTCCCAGCCGACTTTGATCTGTCACTAAAACAGCTTCTTAGCGCTAAAGTGTATTTTGTGGGTTTGGATTAGAGTACATTTTTGATAGATTTCATTAATATTTAATATTTTGAAAATTGAAAAAATTCTGTTGTTGACAATATTGAAGGCTTTTTCGAAATTACTTTAATAACTACATTCTGCACTCTTTCCACGGTAAAAAGTTAGATTTAAATCACCCACCCCATCCAAATATTCCTTGTACTGTAAAATGGACTGGGCAAACGCAAAATACACAGTCTTCAACATGTTTATTATAAGAATTTTAGCCTACTTAGTCCCACCATTTCGAATCTGATCATCATACCCATTCGAAACTGATTGACAGATTTGAAAAAAAAATGTATAAGAAATATAAAAAAAAAACTACGAATTCAAACAAAAATTCTGCCATTTTTATATGCTTTTTACCTGTATTAGCTATTTTAAATTTTACGTCACTGTTTTTTTACAAAATTTACAGCAGTGCGTTAGAAATTTTAGAATGATACCAATCATAAACGTTTAGATATTTTAAATACATTTCAACGCGTCCGTGTGAAACCTTCCAATGGTGTTCAAAATTCTGCTCGAAGCTCATTTTTGTGTCAAATTTTAACCTTTAACATGTGGTGCCAAAAGATTTCCGTCTCTTCCGGTTCCGTTGCGGTTCCGGTGCGGGATAACTGAGTTACTTCAAAACAAAATGAAATTATTATCTTAGTTAGATTTGCCGCAAAACTTATTTTATTCGTGTTTGTTATGCTTTGAAAATATATATTGTTCCGAGTAATATAATCCAATGTCTCTCTATACGCCACTCTTATGTAAATTTGTAAAGAAACTATGCACTCGAATGATGTATAAAATTGTCTTAAAATAAATTAATTAGTTGGATGTGTAATAGTTTGTATATACTCAAAGTATGTAACATTATAATGCTAAAATAAAGGCGCGTGCGGTGAGTACAATGATGCATCACTTTTAAGAACAAAAACATATATTTTGGAAAAAACATCGAAATGAATTATTTGTGTGACAGAATATTATGATTATGATATACTAAAAATCTGAATAATACGGCAGTAATTGTGATAGGAATATTATGAGATTTACCCATATTTTGTTTCGTTTTTTTTTTTTCAAAATGTATGTTTACGTTAATGTCGTGATTCAGTGTTCTTACTGCACGCCCCTGCTAAACTATATACGGAGGTGGGTGATTATAAAAATTATGTCTTTCACGCCCGTCCTGGGTGGGTTTTAAGGACTATTTCACGTGAAAAAGTCTATAATACCTTATTATTGTGTTTTTTCACACAAACAAACTTAATATATAATTAAAGCACCAGCACTCATTCACTCATTCATTCTTCTTCTTCTTGTGCTCTCTATATAGGGTTATTTGGAAGACATTAATAACCTCGCAGGACTATCTATATTCTTGTCTTGATTACGAGTCGAAAATATTCAAGCAACCATGATCAATAGTTGTGGAGATATGTGACATCAAAGTTTGCATTTTTTCCAATATTTCTGAGTTATTTTTTGGAAAACGTTGGACTATCATTAGAGTTACTTATATTGATTACAAAAAATTCATTAAATGATAAAAACCCTGCAGAAATTCCAATTGGAATTCGAAGGTTTTTTTTTGATTTGTATTAGGGAATGAATTTTTCATATTCGAAATAAGTAACTGTGATGATAGTCCAACGTTTTACAAAAAATAAGCTAAAAATATAGAAAAAAAGCAAATTTTATGTTGCATATCTCCATAACTATTGATCATGGTTGCTTGAACATGTTCGACTTACAATCAAGCCAAGAATATAGTCCTGCGAGGTTATTAATGTTTTCCAAATAACCCTGTACATTATTATACATCATATTTTATCAAATCAATGCTGTATCAATATGGAAGATATTTCCGCTCGGATAAATTCATTTATTCCGTTAACATGATAAAAAAAGTAAAAGAGATGAATCTAGAATGTGACCTGATCACAGATATATTCAAATATTGTAAAATTATTCAAATAAAAACAGTTACATTCAAAGTAAATGATCGTGAAAGTGTAAAAAAAAATTAATGCGAAAGAAAACGTTCAAGTAAAATATGCAAAATACACATCGTTTAAGGAAATAAGTACTTGCTACATTAGCAGTCTTAGTTTGCATTTGGCGCTAGCGAGACTGATCGAAGTGCGAACAGTACTAAGTGCTGCCCAGTGAGGTGTTGTTATATATGAACTAAGAGACAGCGACCGCCAGGCTTACGTTATAGTATCAAACCTGAAATATTTTCTGTAGTTGTACAATATAGTATCAAACACGAAATATTTTCTGTAATTGTACAATATAGTATAAAACCTGAAATAATTTCTGTAGATGCACACTATAGTAGGTAAGAAGGTTTGGATATTATGACATTTGGGTTCGGGAATATTAAATGAACATAAAAATAACAAGATACATTATAGATTTCTCATAGAGACGAAATTATATTTTTATGGGAAAGGTATGGAAGACTTTGGATGCCCATAGCGTTTACGACCTATCGTATGGCTGGCTTAAGTGATCACTTACCACATCTATCAAATTTTTGGAAGTTGTATGTATGTATATTTAAGTTTTATAACCTGTTTCTCACGTGTGTTGTAATTAACATTAGCGCCACCGGCGTCCAAAGCTTTTTCATTACCTTAATTAAATACATATGTCACTAATGAGGTATCTATATTTATTGGATTTTTTAAGCAATATCCTTAATGAAGTTCCACCGAATTATTAACATTACACTAGAATACACCTGAAAACTATTTACAATTTTTTAATGTTTTCGCATGAAAAAATATAATTTCGTTTCAATGAGACATCTATAATATATCTTGATTAATGATGTCCGGGATAAAATCCAGTACCGTGTTCGTTGAAAAATTTGAACAAACTCAAAATATTCTGAAGTAAAAATAACATACTTGATTTTTTAATATATTTAACGGGACAGTACCTACTATCCACTTATATTAATCATTGCCAGATGCTTTTCGCGGGTCATTTCTTCCGCTAGACGCTTTGCAGCTCTATAAATAATCATGTCATTTATGTTATAGTCACAAATCTGAATTTTTTATATTTTATTTCGGTCACTATTTAACAATATTATCTGATACCTTATATTTAAATGTTTACACATTTTTTTGAACCTGTATTACCTGTTATCTGCCAGAATCCCCCGAACCCAATTGTCATAATATCCAAACTTTCTTACCTACTATAATGTACATGTACAGAAAATATTTCAGGTTTGATGACGTAAATCTGGCGTAAAACCGAGAGTGAACGTTGGGCTTTCTCAACAATTATTTAATAAATTAAAACAAATAATAACATATATTTTCAAATAGTGTGTATTCCTTAATTTGCAAATAATTATTTTGTAATAATTTTGGATGACCGAAACGTATGTATAGTAAATCAAGATAATGTTAACAAAAGAGCATTCTTTGGTCCATATTTTATATCTCGGCACCGATTTATTTAAGGGTGGTCTCATACTGCTTATTTATAAGGGTAATTAAAATTTTATGGCGCATAATTCAAACTTGATATTATTTGGTAACATTTTAGAACTCTGGAATTTTATATAAAAAATAGGTATATGGGAAGAAGTATTTTAATGAACATTTAGTAAAAATATTTAGAATTTATTAAAAACCTTGCCCAACCCAATTTATTCGTGATTGGTGGATGATTACTGAGGAATTGAAATTAGGTAGAAAGGTTTATAATTATTTTGCCTTTCAAATAATATACATCGAAATATGTACAAAACAATCGCTGTATGACGATTTTTAGGTGTTGAAATGTTTTTTTTTAATTGTACGGATGTTAATTTACGCAATTTTATTTAGGCAGGTACCTATTTACAAGGGGTCACCCTTTAATACATCAGTTTTATAACCAACGAATTTAATTCCCATACATAAAACCTTAATCCGAAGAAACAATGTCAGAGTCTATTTATAAATTTAATCGTTTATTTGCGTTTCTACCATTCCATGATCTTAAATACAACGTCAGTGTGTAATGTAACATAGAAAGCTAAAAACCCATCAAAAATGCCAAACTTTTGCTGTATATTTCGGCCTCCTGTTAAGGGTGTGAGATGAGCGCTACTCCAAATAGCGCTGATTTTCGTGTTTGATACTATATTGTACAACTACAGAAAATATTTCAGGTTTGATTACTATAACGTAAGCCTGGCGGTCGCTGTCTCTTAAGGTACTGATACACATGCCACTTAGTGGCATGCTCATAAATCAACCGGCGGTTGTATGGCTAGTGGCATGCTCGTTACTAGCAATGTGCGTACACTAGGCTGTCCCGATAAATTTTTTTTTGGCTTACCCTAACACAAGACCTCTCAAAACTTGCGTAATTAAGCTTAAATTACCAAAATAATTTTTAAAATAAAATAAAATTATATCTTAAGGGTTCCACCGATCTTCAAAGTTTTGAAAAATTGTCATTTTTATGATGAAATTTCGCTATCCTCAATTTTGGCTCCTGAACTAAATACAAAAAAATATTTACTTTTCGTTCTGTTTAGGTGTAAATCATACATGAGGTTTCGATTTGCATGCAACAACACGTTACCAGCGACTTCGAATTTGTTAGGTTTCAACCTGTAAATACCCTCAAGTTTGAACTTTTTTTGAGGATTTTCTTAACTTGACTCGCGAGTGTTTTCTTCGTAGCCAAAATAACTTTTATGCCATAAATGATTTTTAAATAAGAAGTTCGAGGCGTAGTCAGACTACTTATGGTATGTTCGGACCATACAAGGAACTTGACAATCAGCAGCTACCAATTAGGTATAAGGGACGTTATTTAATTTATTTTATTTGTCAAGAACGACCTGAAATTGAAGTATAATGGAAAAGGTCCATCCAAATCAGATATATATGTGATTGTTTCCGAAGAGATCAACAATATTTAGACCAAAAATATGGTTCCAATTGTAACTAAGGAACGAGTTATTTAATTAGTGAAATCCAATTTCGAAAAGTATCTCAATTTGAAAAGATACCCTAAAAGCAAAACGAAATGATAGTTTTAAAAATAAACTGAATTGTTTTTTAGAGTCATCTGAGAAGCTTTTTGACATCTCTGCTTGTAAATGCACTTCGTTTGAATCTTTGTTCGTGTTTAAAACCTAAGAAAGTTCACATCAATAAGAGAAATTTTTGTTGAATCAAATAAATGATAGGAAAATGGTTATAAGCGGTTTTAATAAGAAAAAAAAGACTAGATTAATGAAACAACAGCAGAGATAAATTGAAGAGTCATTAAGGGTAACAAAAAAGTTCTACTCAAGAAACCGATTCTGTCTCGGCAAATTGTGATGAAGATTCAGTGCGTGAATCTTCCCCAGAAACGTGTCCGATAACAGAGGCATCCCCGACAAACATGCCCTCGACAGAGACACCATCGACTTCAACGGCAAATTGGAATACATTTCCGTTGCCAACAGTTGCTAAAGTCTGTGATAGATACGGTTTATAATTATACGGATAATTCAAACTGTGATGATCCAAGTAGATAGTAGGGCATCGCGGCCTTGATACGTTTAATAATAATTTAGTATAGCTCCTGGTCCGGCACCAGAGTTAGACATCCCATGGGGTGTGTGTTGAATATATAAGGCGAAGCAAATCTATAATACAAATCATTCCATTGCAAATCAATGTAAATCATATTCTTTTCACGGCTAACGATGTAAGATGACCCTAATGTGGGTCCTACTAAATAATGAAGGTTAGTAAGTAGCAAACCGTCGCGTTCAAAATACAATATATTGGATTATCAAATATTTCATTATTCTTATATGAGCGCGCTCGATCGAGCGGCAGGATGCAACCGGTCGACTTCAACCATATGATGTAGCGATACAGCTGTTAAAATTAAATATTCTATACAGAATATTTTACTACTACTAAAATTCAACATTTCATATGAAATAATGTTCTATACTATCAGAAATACTTTATACGGTAAATTAACTAAAAATATGAATTATTAACTAACATAATTATTGTGTGACAATTGCGCTATTGAATGCAATATTAACTAAAAATATTAACTAAAAATATTTCTAACATCTTGGGTTCGCAGACGAAATCGATAATACCTAATGCCCTTTGCATTTACTAAGTATATTACCTAAATAGCCACAGCTATACCATCCTGTCCGTCAGGAACGAAACATAAAACACAGTTATATTCCTAAAAGTGCTACCTCTTACGCGACAAAAATACCTATTGCAGTCGGGCTATGAATATGAACTATTTCCGCCTCATATTGGCGCCTGGAACCAATACTAAAAACCTCACTAGAAATAATAAATGCGACTAAATCTCGATAAATACAATATATACTATTCGTAATACGTCGTTGAATTGGCACATGATTCGTCTAATGGATGAAGGACCCCGTTGTGCATCGTAATAACTTCAAATTCTTTTATAGGAGCAGTGTGGAAACAATTGCATAATATTACGTAATATAAACATCTAACGAACCTAATAATCTATACATTTATGTTACAATAAAATACGTACACTAGAAAGAATTCATGTATTAGAAATAAAACATTTTCGATTTGAGACAAACCAGTAAAATCGTTCTAACGGCGCAAAGGGAAAAATTCACACATATTAAATAACACTGAAATTAATAATTATAAACACTTTGTATTAGCATATTCTTACCTTGAATGGTTCCGTCTTAGACGTGCATGAACCTGTTCATATTAATTCCGTGGGAAAATAATACATATACTTGCTATCTACGAAATACCACATTTTTGAAGTGAAACTTCTTTATGAATAAATAGATAAGATCTCGGGGATGGTTTGTTCGAAAGGATTCTACACCAGCCCGTGAGTTTATATGAAATAATAGTTTCTTTGAATGCTAATTTTGGTTTTTTAAACCCTCAGCATCTCTGCTGAGAGGGGTAGAGGCCCCGCGCCCGCCTAAACCCGGTGGCCGACTTCCTAAGTGACTAAACGGCCCCCCTTGTTCCACCGGAACTTACTGCATCCCGAGACTCTATCTCTTCTTTACGAGATGTGATCCTGTGACGCCTCTCTTTTAGGCTTATAATTGAGATGTATGTACTCTTTTGGTACGAGTTTCTGATGATGGGTGTTGTCTTGAGGCGCCTTTCTTTTAGGCCGGTGTTTGAAGAATCACGTACTCTTTTGGTACAAATTGATGACGACATTAGCCTCCTTTGCGGGCATA